>JAECUM010009448.1:0-66640 GCA_016617855.1 Megalonaias nervosa | reverse complement strand
TGGGGTGTTTTTTTGTGGTGTTGTTTGGTCTATATTATACTGTTGGTTCTGTATGGTTGGCTTTTGATGTCTTGGTTTGTTTGCCCTTGTTATACTTGCCTCTTCCTCGACGCGATTGTGTTTCCGATTAAACTTATTGGTGTCCGTCTGTGGCGCTGTGCACCCCGTTGTTGTTAATGGTGAATCTCGATTCCTTGTGTGTGTAAGTTCCTTTGTAGGACTCGCCTTTTGGCTTGGCAGTTGTTGCCATAGTCCTGCCTTCCTTGTTGCTAATGCCCTGATGTGTCCTTTTGTCTTGGTATTTTAGTTAAGATTTGCTCGTTAGTTGGTCGTTGTGCCATAGTCTTATTTCCCTATTTGAATCTGATGTTCAATGGTATTTCTGGCTCCCTCGTTGTTGCGTTTTGTTTTGAATTCCTTGTGCCTTTTAAGGCTGATTTCCGGTCTTGCTTTTTAGCTGGCGTTTTGTTATAGTCCTTTTGTGTTTGCTTGTTGTTTTTCTTACCCTGTGTCCAGATTAATCCTGTTGTTGTCATTGTTATGATGTCTAGTAGTCCTGGTTTTCTCGTCGTTACCATTGGATTTCAGTTCCTTATGCCTTTTAGGTTGGTTTGGGGACTTGCCATTTTGCTGGCGTTTTGCCATAGTCTCCTTTTTAGTCCTGGTCCATATTTGTGTTCTTGGTCTTATCCAGTATCTCTGGGTATGTTGTTGGTGATCCAATGCGTTTCTGGTATTCTTGAAAGGTGTTCCGCTGCACATTGTATGTGGCACATGTGTTGAATATGTGGTCGAGCGTCTCTGCTATTGGGCAGTGAGGACAGTTGGTTGTTTGGTTCCCTTAGTCTTTGAGGTACCTTCCGAAGCTCCCTTTCAGTAGTGTTTTTCCTGTCATGATTCTGTTGATAATCCTTAAGTCATTAATTTCCATGTCCTTTGGGGTAATGATTTTCCTGGATACTTTATTTTGTAGTTGGTGGAGATGCTTTCCCTTGTTGGAGTTATTCCATATGTGTTGCCATTTAGTGTTTATTTTCTGTCTAACCTGACTGTAGAGTTCTTGGACGCTGTAGGTGAGGGAGTGTGTTTCGTTGTTGTGGAGGTTCTTTTTTTCCACTGTGTCCGCTTTTTCGTTCCCGGGGAGGTTTATGTGTGATGGCACCCAGAGGAAATCAGTGGTGTGTTGATTTGTCTCGAGTTCTCGAATATGTTGCATCACTTTCTCGAGCATATTTGCTCTGCTTCATGTTGCACCTGTTTCTAAGGTTTTGAGGACGCTGAGAGAATCCGTGATGATAACATGGCGCTGCTGGGTTTGGGTTTTGATCTATTTCAGTGCTTCGTTGATTGCCCAAAATTCGGTTAAGTAGATGGAGCAGCCATCTGGAAGTCGAGCTCCAATTTGTATTTGTTGTTCTGGTACCACGATTGCTGCTGCCGTTCTGTTAGGTTCCTTGGATTTAGATCCGTCCGTGTATAGTTTAGTGTATTCCGTATATTAGTCCTGGAGTAGGTTTGAATTGCAAGTAGCATCTTGCAGGGATTTTGGTGTTTGGTTCCGAATGTTTGTGCTATGAGGCTGATGTTTGTAGTATTATTTCTCCACGGGGTGGGGTCATGGATTCGCCGTTGCTCCGTTTGTATGTCAGTTAATTGGATTTCTGCGCAGAGGGTATGGACTTTTTTGCTTGCTGGTGGGTTTGGTACAAGTTTTTGATTGAATGATCTTTCGCATAGTTTAGTTAGCGCCTTAGTTGGGTTTGCGTCGCTGTGCATTGAGTTCCTGATGGTATGTCTTAGGATTTGTTTCTCTCTGCGTAGTTGTAGTGGTAGTTCTCCTGTTAGTATTTGTAACTCTTGAAGTGATGTGTTGGGTAGTGGTCCAGTACATAGACGGAGAATTCTGTATTGAAGAGAGTCCAGTTGGGATAGCAGTTTGTTGTTGGCTGATGCGTAGACCTCGCAGCCGTAGTTCCATCTTGATCTAATTAATGATCGGTATAACATAAGTATTGTGGGTTGATCAGCTCCCCATGTGGTTCCTTTGAGGTGTTTCAGCAAGTTGATGTCTTGTTGTGATTTTTTGACGAGATTTTCGATGTGTGGTTTCCATGTGAGTTGTTCATCTAGTAGTAGTTCCAGGAAATGGGTTTGTTTTACGAACTGGATGGGTGTGCCTTGTAGGTAGAGTTGCGGGTATTTGGATTTTCGGTTGTTGGGGCGGGAGAAGAGCATCCCGACAGTTTTAGTACTTGAGATTTTAAAGCCCCAGTTATTCGCCCATCTGGTGATGTCGTCCAGTCCTTGTTATATCTGTGTGATGTGGTGTCTATTGTTGGGTTTTCCTGCTTTCCAGATTCCGTTATCATCCGCGAATTGAGATAGGTTGACGGTACTATGTAGGTATTCTCCTACGTTGTTGACCATAAGGTTGAATAGAGTGGGGCTTATCACACTTCCTTGTGGGGTTCCGTTGTCCAATGTGTATGTTTCGGAGTATGTATCTCCTACCCGGGTCTTAATTTGTCTTCCTGTGAGGAAGTTGGAGATCCAGCGGTGCATTTGTCCTATTATTCCATATTGGTTGAGTTTGGCAATTAGCCCCTTGGTCCATACTAGGTCGAGGAATATGGCTATGAGATGGCGGTTCTTTTTCCTTGGTGCGTTGAAAGCGAGTTTGATGTTGGCTTCAGGTCTGGTGAGCTGGTCTATGGTAGATCGTTTTGGCCTAAATCCGCTTTGATTTTCCGTGAGTAGATGGTTTCGCTCGAGATGGTGTAGGAGTCTGTTGTTGATCATCGTCTCCATAATTTTTCAGATCGTGTTGGTGAGTGAAATTGGGCGATAGGATGAGGTAAGTTTATGGTCTTTTCCTGGTTTTGGAATTGCTATTACAATGGCTTGCTTCCAGGTGGTGGGTATGTTGCCAGTGTTCCAGATGAGGTCGATCAAATCGAGGATAATCCGTTGCATGTTGTCAGGTAGGGGTTTGTAGATTTCGTAGCCAAGATTATCCTCTCCCGGTGAAGTGGATTTTTTTGTGGCGGAGCGTTTTGTGCCATTCTTGCAGTTGGAAGTAGTCGTTGAGCGGTGATTTCTCGTTGGTTATCTCCGCAGTCTGGTCCTTAAAGAGATGTGGGTATTTTTGCTTCACCTCTTGGCGTTGTAGCATAAAGGTTTGAGTGTGATTACTGTTGCTGCTCGAGAGTGCAATGTGTTGTGCTAATTGCTCGGCCTTTTCTTTGTTAGTTTCTGTTCCTGTTATCTGGGGTGTTGTTTTGGGGGTCTTACATTTCATGGCTTTGATTTTGTTCCAGACATCTTTTGTGGGAGTGGAGTGATTGAGTGTTGAGCAGTAAGCTTGCCAGGAGGCCTTTTTGGCTTGTTTAGTTGTTCTTCTTGCGGTGGAGAGTTTGGTATGTAGGAAGCGATTTAGTGCTTTTTTTTTGCTTTTAGGGCTGATTTGCAATCTTCATTCCACCATGGGATGGTCGTTTTTCCTGTTTTCCCACTTGTTTTAGGTATACTTTCCTGTGCAGCGTCGTTGATTGCTTGAGTGATGTTGTTGTAGTAAAGGGTTGTGTCAGCACTTTGTAGGTCCTCTATATGTTTTGTCCTTATGATTATCTGGAAGGTGTCCCAGTCTGCCTTATTAATTTTCCATTTTGGTACGCTGGTTTGTTGCTCCTTAGGATTGTGTAGGTAAACTTGTGCGAATAGGGAAATGGTCGCTACCAAGTGTACTTTTTTGCATGACCTCCCATTCAGTGATCTGAGCAATGAGTGGTGTCACTATGGTGAGGTCTATGACTGAACATTTTCCGTTGGCCAGGTTTATCCTAATGGGGGTGCCTGTGTTGAGTATTATCATTTGGTTGGTTCTGGCGTATTATTCGATGTTTTTCCCTCTGGTGTCTTTATGGTCGCTTCCCCAGTCGATGCTGTGAGCGTTGAAATCGCGGCAGATGATGCTGCTGTCACCTTTGTGTTTGAGTATTTGCGCAAGTTCCTGAGAGGGGTTGGTGTTGTGGTCCCTGGGAGGTATATGCTGAAGATGGTGATCTTTTTTCCGGCCGATTGTAAGCATAATTCCTTGATGTTCGATTGTGTTGGTGGTAGGGTTCGTGGTGATATTGATGTCTGTAATGTTGTTGAGAGTGTTGTGTATGTATATGGCTATACATCCTCCTTTTTCCCCGTCGGTCCTGTATTTGTGGAAGCTGAAGTCGTATCCTTTAATTTTCAGTGTTGTTTTGTTCTGATTTAGGTGGGTTTCTTGTAGGCATGGGATATCCGGTTTGTTGTTTTCTGCATTGATGGCTGATTGAAGTTCTCCCTGGTTTGCAATTAGTCCCCTGCAGTTCCACTGCCATATCATGAATTGTGAACCGTTGTTAGTATAGTCGGTATTTTTCGGTCTGTTGTGGTCGTGTTCCATAATTGTGTCGTCGGTATTTACGTGATGTTTGCTACTTGTGCAGCTATTAATTGGTTGGAGAGTGAATTTTCTCCAGTAGATCTTGTAGGACCGGCAGAAGTCCTCCTTCCTGATTTGGTCTTGGTGGGTTGTGTGTTTTAGTTCGTTCCTTATTTCTCGTAAATACTGAGTTATGAGGGTTGAGGTAATGGTATCCGTTGTTTTTTGTTTCTCCTTCTTTGTTGATTGTTCAGTGTCATAATTTTTTGCATCCTTCTCCTTCTTTGTTGGTCGCGTCTGCTGTCGGGAGTGCTGGTGTTGGGTAGTTTGGTGTTGTAACATTTCTTGGTTTCGCTGTTGGGTTTTTTGTTGTTGCTGGTGGTGAGGGTGTTGTCGCGTGTCGTGTATTCGGTGTCTAGTTGGGTTTACCTTGGTTGGTGGTGTTGGTGCTAATGTGATTGGCGGTGTTGGGAGTAGTGCTGGTCTATTGTTGTTTTTATACTGAGGGGGTTTTTCTCCCTTGTTAGCACAGGGCCTTTGTTGGGTAGGTAGGGGGCGTTGTGGTTCCTGTTGTCTGCTTGATGGTGCTGGAGTTCGAATGGTTGTTGGCGTGTTGTTTTAGGTTTTGTGTTGTGAAGATCCTTTGAAGCTTAGTTACAGCTGATATTTTTTTTCCTCCATTGTCTTGATGATGTTTTTTTTCCCTTATGGTGTAGGGGCAGTTATCGGAGTATGGGACATGCTGCCCCCAGCAATTGGCATATTTAAAGGTTTGTGCCTTGCATGCGTCCTGGTGGTTCCCGCCGCATTTGTAGCACCGCTTGTGTCGTCTACAGGCTTTTGTGAAATGCCCCCATCTCTGACAGTTGCTACAGTACCGGGCTTGTTGAAGTATTTTAGAAGCATTACTGTCCTTCCACTTGGTCCAAGTTTGATTGATGTGGGTGGGAGGCACGAGCATTCAAGTAATATTGTTGATGCTTCCGTGCCATGCTGATTTTTAAGTTTGAAAGCTCGATAACATTCAATGTTTTGTTTTTTTTAGCTCGGTCTGGATTTCTGTTGTTGTGGCTGAGAGTGACCCAGGTAGCTTGATGATGGCCTTGAATCCTGGTTTTGGTCTTCGGCAACGTGTGTTTGTTTGGTGGGGTTAATTCGGGTGTCCGTCTGAATTCGGTTGTCCGTCTTGGTGTGGGTTTGTGTTGCTCTGTGTCTTTCCACTTTAACCCTTATGCCTGCGATGCAATTGAGTTCTAGGTATTTGGCTAGTTGGCTGGTGGTGCTACACCAGATAATTATGTAATTCGAACGCGGCCTAATAATTCGGAAGTGTCTACTGTGTTGTCGGGTTAATGCAGAGGCGAGGCTCTTTGTGCTTACGCTGTAAAATTTATTACAGTAGCTTGTTGTAAACAGTGTGAGGTGGGATGGGTGGTATTCGTGTTTTGTTATTTTCCCTGGTTGTGATGCCTGGTTGCATTCCCTTGTTTTCCCTTGGTGTTGAGTTGAAGATGTGGGCACCAGCTTTTTGTTCTTACTGTTGTTGGTTTTTGTCATTGTTGGTTGGGTAGTGCGGCCTCTGATGTGCTGATGTGCTTTGTTTTTTTTTGCTTACTATTCTGATTTCGGCCTTAGGATTGGGTGCGGAGTTTTTAGTTTTTCCTTTGCCCTTAAGGGGTTCTTTTCCTTTGGGTGTGCGTGCTTAAAGGTACCATGACCAAAAACAAAACATCAAACGGGCGGACCTAAAAGAAGCACTCACGTTGACTTTTTTACTTACAAAGACAGACATGCACGATTTGACAAGACAGAGAAACAAAGGGTGGATTTGTTTTACTGACAAAAGAAACAAAGTGCTTATAGACACACTTCTATTTTTGTTTAAACATGCAAACACATTAATTTGTTTTGGCAATTGAATTAGTATGTCTTTTCTAGAGTATTGGAGTAGCCCTGAAAAGGGCTGTTTTTTGTTGACGGGAGTGATGGCAATCTTTGTTACTGTCTAAGATTGCGTCCCCGTCTGGCAGCAGGCTTTCCTATACGATACAGCCTGCTTCTGCGGAAAGAGAAGGAGAACTCTTTGGTGTCCACACGGCAGTTGACAAAACCTCTGTCTGGTTCTTGCTCCTGCTGTTGCTGCTGCTGTTGTTGTTGCTGTTCTCTCTGCTTCTGAAGTCTGTACTTCTCTGCCCATTCTTCTTGTTCTTTCTTGATTTCCTCTCTGAAGACCTCTTCTATCAGGTCTTGGGCTATGGATAAGATCCTGACATTCTCTTCAGGCTTAGGTATCAGGTTTAGCCTGACACTATGTAAATTCACGTAAGCTTCGTTCATCTTGGCTAGTCTGGAAGGCATCTTCATAGGCTGACGAGTCAACAGTGGATGGCCAGACTGGAGACCAACCCGCTTTATATGGTTCAAACGCGGACGCGATAGAAAACATCCCTTCTAGGGTTTTTGTTTGGGTTGGAACGTTATGATAGCTCATGTCATGGTGAGGGATAGAGAGAAAGTCAAAGAGCATATATTCATAGTCTTTTTTTGAAAACAAACGACAGACATATTTTTTTTTCAAAACGCAACATTTTTCATTCAACCAGCAATCAACTACTAACCATTAACAAGTAACAATAACATTAAACAAATCATTTTTGACAAGGTTGACAACGTTGTGAACGCATGTGAGAATTCCATTGATGGAAGTCATGAGGCCATTGATGTACACTACGTTTCCTAGCTAAAGACAAAAGATAGCCATAATGGTCACAAAACCATCGATCTACTTTCTCATCGTTTCTAGAATGGTTACTATCAAAGTAAGTCACTAAATGTTCTAAAGGATATCCAAGACTGCGTTGATGAAGAAAATACATACAATATTGTCTACACACCATGGAATCTTTGCCTGGTAATTTCACTTTATTGTATCGTGTCATCTGGGCATTTCTTCTCATAAAGTCAATGATGTCGTCTTCCAAAGGGGGTAATCCATACGAATCAAAGTACTCCACACAATCCTCTTGAGGGAAGTAGACGGCTACCCAGTGAGTTCCTGGGAGATGACTTTCGTCTGTGTTGATGACATAAACTTGATGGTCTTGAGGTTTGCGATGAGGTAGATCATCTTTAGTGCACACGACAGGATTCCAAGAAGCAGTATTCGAAAGGTAATAAAATTCCCACGTATCCATTTTTTGTTATTTTTTTTCAGAGGTAATGATAAGTCATCAGTTCAATTCTGACTTTTTGTTTGAAACGCTCTGTCAAGTAACCGTTTCTTCGATTCGTCTCCGCACTCTGGGCTAAGAGAGATTCCATGCGATAGATCTCTAGAGTAAACAATGGTGGACAGGAATGATCACGCAAGCCTTTATACTACTCATGCAACACTGTTTCTTCCGAGATGAGACTCCAAGCGTCGTCCAGATACTCGTCCAATTTTTCTTCTTGACTCATCATCAGACATTTATCGTGTTGAATTTGACTGGGATGATCGTTTTGACATCCATAACAATATTTCTTGGTCAATTCCGTAATTGTATCCGCCAGGTGTTTAGCAAAACAGGACACTAAATGTTGTTCTTGTTCTGGCCATCTCGACTTGACTACTACCTCGTCCTCTTTGTCTTGGTCTTGGGGTTCTGTTTTCCATTGTTTCTAATAGTCTAGAATGACTTCTCTCAAACTGCTGATTTCTATGGTATTATCGAATTCGGCATACAAGATGACGTTGACCGTCTCGGTGAAAGCTTCTGCAAACTGAAGTTCCACACGCAGTTGACCGGATTTTATGGGGTGGAAATGTCCCTCGTCGTTGCGTTGGTCTGGAGTGAAATCAAAGGCCCACAAAGTGTAACGTCCTACATAATCTTCGTACGAAATACCATGACTGGTGTTGGTTCCTAGCTGTCCGGTAGCTTCGTACAGGGACAAGTATGATCTCAAGTAATTCTTCTGGGCAAAGTTAGGTTCGAAGGGTCTGGTACACAAGGTCTTGCCATCGCGACTGACTTCGATCTTGGACACTCTGTAGTGCTTAAACTGGAAAGGATTTTGATCGTGGGCTCCGTTGAGGGCTGCAGTACTGACGATGCCAACGATTAAACGTTTGGGCAACTGTCCTTGGAGCAGATGATCTTCGATCTTGGATCGGAGTCCAGCAGCAATGGTGAATGTTTTCACTTCTACACGTCGTATCGGATACTTGGCGGTCGATCTGCTCAATGTGTGACTGATGTCGTTTCCCACTTTAGGTAACACTTCTACGCGACGCACGTAAAGTCTGGCTTCTTGGATGATGGTTTTGTACTGATTGGCATGAGCCACCAAATGGAAAGCCACACTGCTGAGATTGATTCTCAGGCGAATATCCACTCCGTTGAGCAAATACTTGTCTTCAACCACATGTCCAAATGCAAACGATCCATCAGTTCTAAACTACGACCTTGCAGGATTTTCTTTCGACGGTCGTTAAAACCCACATTGTGAGGATTGTCATCGACTGTCAGGGCGGTGTCGTTAAACATGTCTTCACATGTGGTGTCAGGGTTCTATACCACGTAAGCATCCAGATGAGTGTTCTTGACCTCTTTTCCGTACGCCAAGAGATTTTCAAGGTACGTTCGGTAAGGGTAAGTATCCATACTGCTGCTGACCAGTTTGTTATTCAAGTACAAATCCACTTCGCTGAACAAGGAATGCATTAAATTGTTGACGGGAGCTAATCTGGCATCGGCACCCGGATTGGTGTTGTCGGTTTTGATCACTTTGAGTTTTAGGTACAAGTAAAAACGACTTAATCTTCGGGTTCTACTTTGATTTTAAACTCGATGGGAGGTGAATTCGTCAAAGAGGAGACGGGATGAAATTCGACCCATTGGAATTCTTGCATCGTCATCATGGTGGGTGGCATGACAAACAGATCCAGTTCCGACTTGGAACAGGCAGATTCCTCTCGGTGCATCATTTTCTGTGATTTAATAATCAAAAACGTCTAACTCTCGAACGGTTTTTCTTTTCTTAGTCTTTCTAGCTCTAGGGGTGTGAAGTCCTCTCAAGGGGTGTCTTCGTCGTCTTTTTCTGCCTTGTCCTTGCCGTGGCATCAGGGAAGCAGGAATGCCTGACTCGACATCGCCCAGGGCATTTATAGGAGTTTCTTGTCGGCCCAAAATGTCTTTACGCTTTTGAAGCAAGACATTTTTTCTTGCTCTCAACAAAGCTTCTTTGGGATTTTGTTGTCAATGATGACATTTTGGAGAAATTCTTTACCTTGCGTCAACGCGGCATCTTTCAAGGCGTGCAATCCCCGTGTCACGATCGGTTTCAAAACGGGAGCCACCGAACGAAAGGCTGATTTTAGCATATCACCTAAACCATGTCCTCGCTGTCGAGCGACTCCTTGGTACACAGGATACATGACTGACAAAAGGTTAGAGTAATCGTTTTCGAAAATGGAGTTTCACTGTGACTTTCCCTTTGGTGAATGGAATATTTTGTCCCAGATCTCCTTTCTTAGTAATGTTGACAGTGTCTTTCCTTTGGTGAATGGAATATGTTGTCCCAGATCTCCTTTTATAGTAATGTTTACAGTGTCGAAATAAGACTTACTGACGGGCAAATAGTGAGGATGTACAAATTCGCGGTGAACGTGATAGGTGTTTCCACCTTCCTCGTCAGCAGCCGTGTCAGAATCCACTTTGAAAGGAATGACACGCAGTAACGGTACGGAGGTGTGTCCCACCACGTTGTACTCCTCCACATCGGAGTACACAAAAATCAAATTCAGTCCTTGGTTCATTTCTACTGGGAATCTAAAATATTTCGCAAATCTGAGTTTCCGGTCACGGCTGGTATTTTGTTTGTAATCTTGATCAACTTCGGGTCTCCACCTAAAATGTTATACAACTGAGGACAAAATGTAATGGCCAATACTTTGTCCTTTGAAAATTTCATCATTAGGCGACGAGCTATTTTGTGGTAATCGATCGTGACACTTTTTCTGGTTTTCTCCAAGGCTTTACCAAACAAGTTATTGAACCTGTCAGTAATAGCGTTCACCAAATGTTGACCACCAAAATAATAGCCTGAGAGTATTTTCAACCGATAAGTGGTTCGTTTAGTTTTGGGGTCTTGTGATTTCATAGAGACAGCTGTACTGCTGCGTTCATCCAAGTGTTGTTGCACTTCCTCGTCATGAACTTCTACCGTAAAAGTCTTTTGATTGTCAATGATGTTTTTGATTTGTGTAAGGTGAATCATTTCCACTAAAGCCACTTCCCAATGGGCTTCGTGATCCAATTGAATGGCCTGAGGTAATTTCGCCGTGTATCAGCACAAAGTGTTATTGGGAAACACCTCCATGGAACTGTCACTGTGTAACGTTAAGTAAAATTGGTTGTTCATAATTCCAGAGTTCTAGTGTCCGAGGAGTCGCTGGAAGTCAGAGGAGTGTCTAAAAGAGGATGGTTAGGGTGACTGTTGGATGGGGGACTAAAGTTGGAAACAAGTCTCCCGTTGTTGTTGTTTCCGTTAGAGGAATATTTCAGAGACGGATTGGGAAGAAGGTAACCAATGCAGCTGCTAAGTAAAATGGTCCACAATTGTTTGTCTCCTTGTTGCAAACTTAAATTGACAATGGCAGCACCGATGACACAATACACCATAAAGATTTGGCAGAAAAAGACGATTTGCGTTTTAGGCACACGTTCCCCACACCACACCCACAAGGGTTGCTTTTGTAGACCTTGCAGAGAAGAACTGTACGACGGAGTGGTTACTGCAGGAGCTGAGGCTGTATTGAAGGGCATGATGGTCACTTCTTTTTATAGTCGATGATATGGGAAGCGTCGATCCAAGAGTCTAAACTCGGCGGATATTCTTTCCAAAGTACTTTGACTTCTTTGACACGTCATTTTCCCACTTTTCGAGTGCTTCGATCGAGAGTGCTTTCGATCTCGTACACGTCGTCTTCTTTTTTGGTCACACGTTGTAACTCGGGCAAGTAAAGCGTTCCTTTTAACACTTCCCCGTTCATGTCTTCCAATTTATAGACGGGAGGATGACGGCCACGCACAAGTTCGGTGACACAAAACAACTCGGTGGTCCAGTTGGGTAAGTAACCTTTGTGGAAAGTGCGTTTGGTTTTGCCAATGCGCACCCAATCTAATTGCTGCCAACACTCCACCTTTCTTGGGGACAGTCACTGTCGGGGACGGACCAAACAGGCGCTCGAAGACGGTCACTTCGTTGTATAGGGAGTCACTTCTTGGGGGACACGTCCGATACTCCGATGGTAAGATTGGTTGTACGATTGGACGAGGTGTGACAAGACGTCGATGTGCTTGAGAGTGTGTTGATGTATAAAATATTTCCACATGCGTTCTTTCAAGGTGCGTTGAAAACGTTCAACGATGCTGGCCTTGGTTTCGAGATTCTCGGTGGTGAAAAGATCTATGTCACGTTTCTTCAATTTTTTTTGGAAAGCTTGGTTCAGAAATTCGGTGCCTCTGTAAGTTTGCCATCGAAGAGGGTGACGCCCACTTTGTTTCAACACCAGTTTGAGGGCTCGTACTAATGCTCCTCTTTTCTTCGTGTGGTATTTTGTTGGATTGTAATGCTTTACGTGTCCGACGAACGATAGGTGTCGAGGAGGAAGATGTCTGAACCGGGGTAATTAGTTCTTGTTTCACTTCTGGTTTCCCTTCTTTCTTTTTCTCTTCTGAAGAAGACTGAGTAGCCATCATCTTTTTAATCCAATGATTTCTGGATGTAGGTGGTGTTGTTAACTTGCATACTTTTCCTGGTGGAGTTTCAAGCTCTTCTTCTTTTTCTGTCTTGATCACTGGGACTAGTGGTGGTGGACGTTCTGTCTTGATTACTGGAGCTAGTGGTTGTGGTGGTGGTGGTGATGGACGTTTCATCAAGGCCTTAAAATCTTTCAGAGTGGGTAGATCTGTTTCATCTAAAGCTTTCTGGTGAAAGAGCTGAGTCGTTACAACAATTGAGCGTTGAGATGTTTCCTTTTCTGACAAATCGCTGCGATCCATCAATGATTGCAATTCGTATTTTAACTGGGACATCTCGGTCAAATGAGGATTGGGAGGTAAATGCGGGGTTCGTTGTTCTTGCCAACAATGGTATTCCATCCATCGTTTGAAAGGTACTAAAGCCAGTTTTCGTCCTTCCATCGGATTTCAAAGATCACGTCTGAGATCTTTTGACTCCAAAGGTCCCTTTTATCTTCTTGGACCTTTTTATCATCATTCTCCCAGGATGTTTCCCAATAGTCCTTTCAGCAAGAGTCCTCCTTTTGTTTTCATTACTCCTTTCAGTATGGGTCCTCCTATTGATCCCATTACTCCTTTCAGTAACATGGGCAAAAATGGCAAAATTCCTCCGCGTTGCATCAACATCTCTTTCTTTTGACGAATGGGTATTTTCTTTTGGACCATTTGGCAAAGAACGTGTTGATGTTTGACTAAGCATTATTTCTGGTGTTTAGTCAAAGGTATTGTGCCTTTCAAGACATTCAGACAACATTCGCACACGGTATCGATGACGTCTTTGGAGGCAGTTTGAATGAGTTTTTTTCCCATGGGTGGAGGAGCTTTGGACAGGACGGACAACATGTCCCAATGTTTGGCTCAACGAGGTGGCAGTCCTTTCCTTTTCTTTCCTTTGGGGGTAGAAGAGGAACGTTTTTTATGGGGTGACATCTTTCTCGGTTGGATCATTGGTTCCGTGGCACACAGCAAAAAATACATTAACGTCGATGACTTGTCATACGGTCTTTTATCCTTTTTGGGGGGGACTATCGCTTCGTCATAAAGGAGACGATGTGTTTTCCAAAATTGCCAAATAATCCTCCTCTTTGGTGGCTCCTCTTTTTCTTTGGACGAGTGTGTCTTTTCTGGGCGTGACCTCTATGTTTGACTAAGCGTTTGTTTTCGGATGACGAAACTGTCTTTTTCCTTTTCCTTTCTGAACAGGATAACGACAATGAGGAGATATCTTTTGTTGCACAAAATACACTGAAGTGCATGACTCGACAAGCATCCTTTTATCTTATTGTTTCTTTGGGAACTTGTTCTCCAACTTTGTGGCGAAATTATCTACTAACTTATCCATATTAATGTAAAATCCTCCCCTTTGGTGACTTCTCCAATTTTCTTTGGACGAGTGTATCTTTTCAGAGGGTGACGTCGATGTTTGGCTAAGGGCTTTTTAGGATGACGTGACTGTCTTTTTCGTTTTCCTTTTCATTTTTGGACCGAAGAAGGAACACGATGGTAATGGTGTGTACGTCTTGGAGGGGACATCTTTGGGCGTTTAGCAGCACAAAATCACTGATCCGTATTGTTTGCCTCAGGTCTTTTATACTGGAATGCGTCGCTAAAGAGGAAGAGGGTGTCACCGCTGGAGAAGTTTGTGGAGACGCTCTCTTGCGGGTAGAAGCTGTTTTCTGTGGACTTTCTTTTTCTTTTTCTGAGGCTGTGACCTGGTCTTGACACCGTTGCTCTTTTTCTTTTTCTTCTGGGTACGTTTGAGGACGACTTTGGGAGCATTAGGATCCCATTTTAAGAGGAAACGAATAATGGCACCTCCTAGAGAACCGCTACCTCCAGGTTTCAAAATGATTTCCTTTTTGGTTTGAGTGTCAATGCGAGGATAGGCTAGCTGTGTCAAGGCTACTTTGTTTCTCTCTGAGAAAAAAAACCAAAAAATAAAACAAAACGTTTGGTTTGATGTGGAATCTGAAAGATGCCTTTCAGTAATTGACGTGCAGTCACCGTAAACCATCGTAAGATTTCTTTGAGACTAGCTTCTAAGATACGAGCACGTATTTGTGGATTTTTTCGCGACTGATACCGTACAAGGCAAGAATCAATTTGATGGGAAAATGAGCCTGAAGGGACGTCATGTTGACGCTGTATGAGAGACCCCAAGTGACCGAGGTTTTATAAACTTTTTTTGGTGATTGTAATTAAGTTGACGAAGGGGACGTGTACACGACAGGCCTTCCGTCTTGGCACCAGTGGTGAAACAGATGGGTACGAAATCGCAAATAATCGGGGGTAGTGGGTTTTAAATCCACGAGTAAATAAGCGTGTGGGGTTTGAGTGGTATGGTCGTACGCATTTGTCAGCGAAGGCGTTCCTAACTGTTTGGCTAAGACGTGTACTTGCGATTTATCTCTAGTGCATTTAAACAACACCACGTAATGAGCATTGAGACTGATGGTATGATTGGCTTTACTTTGTTGAAACAAATGTTGAGTGATGTAAATGACACTGGCATTACGATGATGCCCTTTGCGCGTAAACCACAGTTTAATTTCTTCTTCGTCTTCTCCTAACATGTCGTCGAAAATAACCGAATGAGTTTGACTAGGGTCAGACACGATCCCGTCGTCCTCGCCAGGAATGCCTTCCACAAAGACGATGGAATCGCCTTGACTTTCTCGCAGAAGGCTGTACGCCGATTGCCACTCTTTGTAACACCACACGATGCGTTGAGGTCGACGATCGATCAAATGATGTTTATGTTCGATCAAACGTTTGATAAATTCTGTTTTGCCGGAACCGCTAGGTCCAGCAATGAGCATGTTAAAGGAATGGCGAAGATACAAGGCCTCCCAACTAGTCCGATCTACGTGTTCGTCAGTGACTTTGACAGTGGAGGAAGAGGGAGCAGATACAGTAGAGGTAGCCATAGTAGTGTAAGAAATGTCACTTTTGACACGAAGACAGACAAGACAAGAATTTCTATACTTTTTCAGGACACGTTTATTGTCATCTTTAATTGTGAACAACACGAAAGACAAAAATACATAAAAGCCAAATGTTTAAGTACATGAATAAAAGACGCATCAAAACGATCATAGTGGAATATAAACAAGTCTCTGTACAACATTTGCGGTAATCAAGAGGTGAAATCGTTTGGGTAGTGTGTAATGTTCTTAGAGTCTCTACACTTCTTGGCACAGTCACACAAGAGTCCTTTCGGGGATGTCAATAACGGTCCTGTCCTGAAGAGAGTGGTTTTCCTCGGTCACGACTTCTTCTTCTTCTGGCACTGTCACTAGCACTGGTTTGAAAGTTACTTTTTTCACTGAACGTTTTAATTTTTTAGGATTACAAATCATTTGCATAGTGTGCCACTTCTTTTGTCCAAGCCTCAAATCGCCAACTTTTCCAGTCACGTACATCTTTCCAGTGAGGATGTAAATCACAAGCTACACACACATCGTCGTACACATCTTCCGTGCCTAAAAGTTGACGAATCTTGTTTTCCCGTAGAGGTTGAGAAGTATCAAGATGAAAGCGCAAAGCTTTGAGCAGAATGAGTCTCTCGTGTACATTTAAAGGGACCACTTTCATGCTTTTTGGAGTGGTATGTACTGTTCGTAAAAAGTCCACAAGGAATCGGCTGGTAAACGAAATCCCAGAAAGCAAGTCACTAAGACACACACCACACGTCGACCCCAATTCAATAGACACAGTTCTCGTAATAGACGATCGTAATCCTCTACCGTTTGAATAGTGTCATTGATTTCCTTCCACGGAATCTGTTGTATCACGAATGATAAAGGTCGTGGCATGGTAGTCCGTTTTTATGCCCTCTTAGGTGTAAGGTAGTAAGTGTACTTTTTGAACAGCCTCGATTTTATTTTAGTACCGTACCAAAAAAGTTTAGTCACTAACTCACACACAGAAGTTTCGTCTTAAACTAGAAAGAATTGTTCTTGTAAAGAGTTGTTGTAATCCTCTAACTCGTCCGTTGGAATTCGTTGTATTAGGATCGCCTTGTAAGTTGAACGAGTGGCATCCAAAAATTTATGAATTTCACGCGATTCATCAATGTCTGACCACTGGAACACTTTCATCAGAATCAGTCCTCTTATAGCATTTAGGTACCAGTTGTTCAAACATCGGTGACGTAACGGATGCAATGGTTCTTTGCGTTTCACTTGTATTTTGACGAATTCGCGGTAAATGCGTTCTCTCAACTCCACAGGCAAACCACGAATGTTCTCTTGTAAAGTATCCATGACCATATAAGTCAAACACTTCTCCTAGAGCGAAAGTAACGGACAAAGTGGGTAATTTCTGACCAGTGCCATTCCAGGAATCGGTCAAGAATGTCAATAAAATCTTCAAATGTAAATGGTTTAAAGCGGAATATTAGGAAGAACGCACCCTTAATCCAGAGAGATCTGACTTGTGTGTTGACTTTTGTCAATTTCCTCTTGTGAATTTCTCGACATAAAAGTTCTACAGTCACAAATTGAGATTTAGTTCTGGCAACTCTAAGCCAAATTTCCTTGTAGATCTTCTCTTGCAATTCGTTTGGTAATATTAGAAGATTATTTTTCAAATGGGGTTTAAATACTTGTCTAGGTGTTGTCCAACGTTTGACTCCTAGCCATGTAGCTGGTTTCTTACACGACATGGTATGCTCAATTCAATGGCGAGGTCCCACTAAAAGTTGGCAGTGACAATCTGGAGACCATCGAGAATGTTCCAGGTAAGCGCAGTCTTTCTTCGCCCACTCGTGAAGTGACACACCGCAACTAAAGCACTTGACTTTATCCCCTTCGCCCAAGTAGATAAATCCAGCTCTGGCTAATTCTTCGAGGGTAGGTCCTCCCAGATATTTTGGCCATTTTCCTCGGAAGGTTTGGATCTGACTTTCATAGTCGCAGCATTCAGGCAAACGCACAGGGAACGAATATTTGTCTTTCACAGGTTCATTTCGATAAGGTACGATGAAATAAGTAGGAGTTTGCTCAGTTTTACATGACATCCGTAGGGTGGTATCCGCATGGTTTTATAATGATGACATCCACCATGAAAACCAGTAAAGTGAAAAGGTGTACGATAACGAGTGGAATCGCTTTCGCATCCGTCATGTCTGACACGCATAGCATCACTTTCCATGGTAGGTATGGCAGTAGTAGTTATAGCAAAGTTCCCATGATGTAGTACTGAATCGCTGAGGTCATAGCGTACGGCATCCCTACCATCGCAAGGCACAGCATCGCACTCGAGCTTGCTCTTGCTTGATACTTGCTGCTTGAAAGGATTCATTTTTATCGCTTTGCAATGGTAGTCACAATGAACTATCGGTCTTGAACGTTGTCCTTTTTTATATGCTGGCCAATATCGTCGTGACCGTACGGTAAAGTGAAGTGATTGGGAAGCCGTACTCACTTCTGGTACACGATTTTATAGCCTTTTTCCAAGGGACGGCTAACGATTTGATGTGTGGGTAAACTTGCAATCTTGTGCGGTTTGTGGGTGGTCACTTTAAAATTTCTATCCTGTCCAGACTGCAAGGCCTCTTTCAAGACGTCAAAGTTCACCAGTCGACTGGTGCGATAATTGAGAGTCAATCCTTTCACTTTACACTCCGTGTGTACTTCTCCTTGAGGGTTACGGTATTCGTAGCCGTAATTTTTGGGACTGACACTTGCAAAACATAGAATCTTGTCGTCGGGATGCTCGTCCGTGCAGGCTCCTGAACGGTCTCCTTCGATGACAGGGTGAGGTTGACCTAGGCCATCGATATAGATTCAACTGTCCGTGTCAAAATACAGCACACGATCTCCTAACAGTTCTAAAGCTTCGTACTATTTTAAGCGAGCATGGGCTGTCACGTAAGCCGCAATGATGACATTTCCAAATTCGTCGGCTTCTACAAAGTCCAGTTCTTCTTCGTAATTGACTAAGATCAAGTCCTCACGAAGGACGTCCACGTATTTCATGTATTTAATTTTGTCGTGAACGATCTGGAAGTAGCGGGAAGGTTCTGTCAAATACTCCGTCTTGGGTAAACACGGTCGTTGTGCCATTTTCCCCACAAGCAATTGAACGTCACTTTAGCAAACGATCGCCTTCCTTCGCTTTTCTCCACGTGGTCTAAAGTGATCCCTTCCTGCTCCCAGTATTTGTCTTTGAATTTTTTTTGGTCTTCGTGAGTGTGGCAGCAGGAAGGATAACCACTGGCTTCTTGTTTCAATTTCAAAAAGGCATTCACTTAGTCTGCGAAAATGCCTTTCTGAGTCTTGTCACCCTTGTGGTATTTTTCTGTCTTGGGAAAGTGGTAAATTTCGTACACTTCTAACAGCTGGTATCCCAAATCCAGAGCTTTGAACAATTCCACGCTGACCCACGGTCCTGGAAGGCGCGTTCTTCCTGAGTGTGGTGACAAGGTTGGTCTTGGTTGCACGTTTCTGCACAAGTACAGCACAAGGGAAACATCAGTTTTCCTTGGCAACGGTGAGGTAAAACGGGATGGTACACGTACGTGGGAGGCAAGACTTTACATTTGAACAATCCTTCGTATTGGCGAATTTTGTCTACGTCGATGTGTTCCGTGGGAAAGTGACAATATTTGCACACGTACGGATACAGCGGACGCACGTCCAAGTATTTGATTTCTTCTCCTTTCTCCTCGTCGGCTTGGTATAGCAAACAGGTGGCATTAATCCGTCCTCCGTACAAACTGTCACTTTGGTTCAGTGGGTCCACCAGCTTGTAACTTTCCACGATACGCTTAAACTCGGGATCGGTTTTCAAACGGTGATCGTACTCGTGTTCCCACATTTCTACCACTTGGTATCCTTGCTCTTCTAACTTCAATCGTCGCTGACAAGTGGCCTGGTACATATCTTCCATGGTCCGTTGTAAAAACTGATTTGTAGTGTTACGTTGAGGGTAGCAGATAGGACATCCGTGAAATAAGCACCCTTACAACACTCGTACACGATCTGGAGGTTGTTTAAGTCCAAGCCATCCACTGAATACCTTCCGATGGTCTTTTCGCCTCCTCCATTGCGGGCGTGTTGGATCCATTTGTGTTCCTTGTGGCACAAGTAATGTAACTAGTATTGACGTTTGACAAAGTTCGTCGTTTGAGGACTGATGAGAGCTAGGGTGTTTTCGTGCATGAATCGTTGGCAGTACACTAAGGAACACGCTTTGGCAATGGTGCAAGCTTCTTTCAAAGGATCGATCCCTCCGCATTCCATGAATAATTCTCGAAAGTTTCCACAGCAACGCCGTAAAATGTCCACGTCGGAACGACAATACTTTAACATTTCTCCCTGAAAGTCGAAAGGGTCCGAGGCGTGAGTGTGGTTCCAAGCGTAGAAAGCTTCTCGTTGTTCGGTACGCATGTTGTCGGGATCGTAGTAGTGAGTCTCTGGCAAATGGGGCAGAACGGTGTGTTGATTGGCTTCGGTATTGAAAAAGTGTGGAAAATAGCCTTCGGCCATTTCTGTCATTCCAAACGTCTTAGGCATGCGACTCAAAGGCATGGCCAAGTAACTCATCGAATCTTTAAACTGCACTTGAAATGATTTTGGCTCCGTTCAAAGTCACTTTAGGACGTTCGGTACTTTGTTCCGTATAGTATCTGAGGAGAAATTGCCCATCGTATCCTGAGAAATTGTGAGCCATCACCGTGGCATAGCGATGACAATCTCCGTAACGTTCGATGTGTTCTTGGCTCCACGTCTCGTCAATAGGGTCTAAGATCCATTGGGCAAAATCGGCCAATGTGTTCGGTCCCCGAAAGATTTTTTCACGTCCTCCAGGAATCTTGCTACAGTGAGGGCAATGAGTAAAGATAGGCTCTTGGATTTATTTCTCACAGGCTCGATGAGCCACGCAGAAGTTAGGAATGTGAATGCGTCTCTTGCATGCATTCGAAATCGAAAAAGAGAAATTGCCTTTCTTCTGGTCATTATCTTCTTCTTCATGTTTGGATTGGTATTTTTGAATGTAGCATTGGTGTTCCAAGTCCAAGATTTGGCGACAAATGTGACATCGCTTCTTTCCTGCACAGACGTGCGCCTTGGTATTATTGGTGCGTATGCCTTGTCCACAAGTAGGGCACAATCTCAGGAGCTGACAAGCACTTTTCTGCTGTGAACCTTGCGTCTTTAGATGTTGTTGGTAACAGAAAGGGCTGACAAACGTGCGCTGACAAGCTGGGCAATGCACTTGTTCTTGTCCTTCGTCCAGACAGGGCTTAGAGGCTAAACATCCCTCACATTTCGATCCTCAATGCTTGTGTTGCTCTCGATTGTTATAGCCATAGTCACATTTCGCACAGTAAAAACTGTATCCCAGAAATGCAGTGATACTGGTAATGGTATCGAATTGTACATCGTGATGATATCCGTGAATGTATTTTCCGTTTTTGAAATTTTTGCCTCGAAACAACAGAGGTCCACACACTTCTTGAGGGTGTACTTTCAAGGTGTAGCGTGGAGCCAAGACGTCTTGCAACTTTTGCATTTCAGAAATGGCACAGGGTGTGTCTTTGGATATCTCCGCTTGCTGTAACAGGAGTTCTGCTTCTCTTTGTTGTTTGACTCGGCTAGATTTTCGAATAGTTTGGCAGGCTCTTTTCCATTCTGTCGTGTCGTTCTTGTCGGCATACGTTTGTCCCACCACGATGGAACGGGCTAAACACATCTTGTCTTGAGTGTTGTTAAGATTTTCTACCAAGATCACCTTTTTGCCATGTCCTGTCCCTTGGGGAAGAGAAACGTGGGTCATAAACAGTGTCGCTTTTCCGTCGGTGATGTGAACCTTGTCCTTGGATTGTTGCACGTGATGAATCTTGTCCATGACTTTGGAATGTGTCAATTTTGCCCGGCTGCTAAACTCGATCCAAACTGTTGACTTCAAACTGTCGTGATGAATAGAAAGTGTCAAGCGATTGTCTTCTTTGGCTTCACATTTCTGTTTCAGTGTGGTTAACAAAGAATCCCACACGTTGGTGATGAACACCTCTGCTTTTTCGAACAGTACGTCGGACTTGAAATCTTTAAACTTTACCGTGTACGTGTAGGCTGTGGTTCTAAATTTCTAGAGGAGCGTTTGTTCGTCTCTCGAATGTGGTAGTAATTTTCAGAGTTTACTGGTGGGGATGGACTTTGACTTCGTGTAGACTCTCTGGGTCTGGATTCTGGTTCATTCATCTCATCTTCAAAATCGCTGGCATGAATTTAGCCAAGACTTCAGCTACTGTGCGAGGCGATAAATCACATTTCTGCCTCTTACTTTCGTCTCCTTCTTTACGAAATGATGCGATCGTTTCATCTTGACTGCAAAAAGTCAAATGACTACATTTGAAACGCCATGGACCCCTATATATCCATGTCAGGCTCAGTGTATATATAAAGGGTTTCTGCCTTCCCTCTCAGTATTCATTTCGCTCTCAAGCTGACCAGCACGATGGAAGAACCCACACAAATCGAACTTCTGATCACAGCTTTTCGAGGTGTCATAAGAAAGTTTTCTGCAGACAAGCCAAAGGACTACTCTCCCTCCTTTCGAGATAAAAGTCAAGATACTTGCTATATCTGTCAGACGAAAGGGCATTGGGCTACAGAATGTCCAGATCGTCAAAAAAGCAAGACCAGTGTCAGAAGAGACAAAAGTCAAGATACCTCTTATCGTTGTCAAGAGAAAGGACATTGGTCTTCAGACTGCCCTAAAAAACAACAGTAGCAGGAGGAGGAGGAAGAAGAAGAGGTGACTTGGCAGAGGAAGAACCCCGACACGTTCAGAAAGAGAAGACAGAAAAGAAAAGAATACGAGAAAAAAGTGAGGAAGAAGAGGAGAAAAAAAAACTGTGAAAGTGAAGAAAATCAGAAAGAGAGTGAATGAAGAAAAAAGAAAGCCACAGACGAAGTCTATGAACTTTTTAAAAGTGTTGTGTTGTGATATTGAATTGTAAATATTTGTACCAGAATAGACCAGACTGAAATAAACGTAAGTGTCTCTTGGTTTTGATTGTTCAGAATAATAAGGACCTACACTCACAGACTCACAACACGTATATCATAGGGTTAAACTATGGATTTTTGAGTTTTAATTGATTTTGGCGAAATGAATATTATCGCTTTTCGAAAGAAGTGAGTGGCCCTGGAAAGGACCGTTGGGTGTTTGTTTTTTCTTAGAACAAACTTAGGAACGAGAAGCAATCAGCTTTAACTGCCTTAAGCTTTTTCCACGGCCAAGGCCTACTTCTGGACTTGCTCCTGTCAATGATTTGGTAGAAATCACTAGGGGTGGTATCTCCGGTGTAGTAACAGGGTTGGACTGTTTGGCTCGGGAAGGTCTTTTTCTCTTGGGTCGTAATAAAGAAGTCTGATACATTTGTTTCAGACTTCTTAACTCGGCCTAAATGTCCAAGAGTACCGTTACCTTTTGAGGTTCACTGTTCTCCTTCTCTCCTAGACCTTGTTTTTTCTCTGCTGCTTCTTCCTGTTGTTTCCTTCTTGTCTATTCTTCTCGTTGTTGCTGTTCAATGAGAAATGTTTGTTCTGCCTCTTTCTGCTGTTGTAAAAATTTCTCCAATTCTTTTTTCTGTCTCTGTTTAAAATCGTTGACGTGTGGTAAAGAACGAGAAGGTGGCGAAGGTTTTGGTACTGGAACAAATTCTTGCGAAGAGAGAAAATCTACTAAATCCCAGTTGAAATCGACCTCTTCAAGAAGTAGCGCTGTGTTAACTTTGGTAGCCGCTGCTATGCCATCGCTTTTCGTCTCCACAGCCGGTGCACCCCAATTCATCGTCTTCTTAGTTTCAGTCATGTTTCACAAAACAATGTCGCATCGATTCACTGCGCTCAGACGCTAGTGCAGCTATATATGGAATGTGACTTCACAGGTAGCTCTCTTCGGATTGGAAGACAGACTCCGCGAAGTGACTGAATTTTGTAACGCATGTTGGGATTGGTGAACAGTTTCAATCCGTTTCGATCCGGTCTTCCACTATAATTAAACGCGGTTCACTTCATTCCCTTCACCTGTTCCTCGTCACAAGATGTGGACTAACGTTGAATCGTCTACTTTCGTATCATCGCTGTTTTTCCGTACGGACTTACCCATGTATGTGAGATCATCATGGAGAATCGTTAGGATCACCGAGACAAGCGTTTGGAAAAGAAGGACATATGTGGAAAGACAAGGTTATCTGAAGCGAGTCCTCATCTACGGTCCAGAGGTTAGACAAAGTTTGAGGAAGAGAAGAAGATCAGTGAGATGCCCTTTATGTTAACGAACTGGTGTTAATATAAAACCCAAAGGCGCTTTTCAGGGCCACTCCACTACCTCGAAAAGATTTATTCTTTCTTGCCTAAAAAAATTTAAAACATACTATACTATCCACTGATACGAACGCGAATGCGTAAAACTTTGTATAGAAATGAAACAGGT
Source organism: Megalonaias nervosa (assembly GCA_016617855.1). Lineage (NCBI taxonomy): Eukaryota > Metazoa > Mollusca > Bivalvia > Unionida > Unionidae > Megalonaias > Megalonaias nervosa. The sequence goes on along the minus strand of JAECUM010009448.1, from coordinate 42,985 downwards.
GGCATGACGTCACGGTATTTGCTACATTGTTGCAAGTGTCCAGTACCGTGACGTCACCCTACCTGTTCCATTCCTCTTGTCGGTATACAAAATTCAAATATGCCCCATACAGGCCCAGGGTGATTTTTTGTACCTATAAATCTGTGCCCCATACAGGCCCTGGCTGTTTTTGCTTCTTTGGCCTCATATGCCCCCTACTACCCCACTGCACTACTTACACACGCCCGAAACACCCACTTCACAAATATATTCATATTCTTAATTAGTAAGCAATCCTAGCTGAAAGAGTCACATGGTATCCTTAAGTCAAAAAATCTGACAGGTGCCGATTAACGAAACAGTCCCCTGCTACTTATCTCTGTAAGGGTCTAATGCTAGATTTCTGATAAAATGAGGGGAAAGAGATGAGGATATGCTGTAAGCAGATTCTTCCACGGGTTTGTCTTCAAGTCAAAAATGGAGAAAATCTTTTAAACATACTTTATATATGATTATTTTTAGAACAATATGTATTAATCAAATATGCACCTCAAGTAAACTTCATTCCCAAGGAATTACAGAAATTTACTGTTGAAAGTAATAAAAAAATACGAACATTCAAAATTAGAGATTATATTTACTTATTTACTTGGCTTGCTGTTGCGTTACGTCATTCGTAATTTCAATTAACACCACGAGATGTTCAGTCCTACATACACGTTAAACAATATTCTTGGACCTATCCTCTACGGTCCGAGAAAAAGGCTGAGATAAAAAAAAAATGAAAGGGATAAACACATAAGGAAGAAAGGCCCAGGATCAGATGGATCACAAAATTAGACTGTTTTCAATCAGAAAAGACTATAAAGAACTCTGCCAGTAGTCTCATAATAATTTTTCATCAAACCATAACTCGAAATCAAACCATAATGAATCCTCATCAGCTTATAAAAGGATTTAGACATAATTTGCGAAGCATTGTTGAAACTACGTGTTTTGATGGTAGCTTACTTTTGATTGATTGATTGCGAGAGAGAGAGAGAGAGAGAGAGAGAGAGAGAGAGAGAGAGAGAGAGAGAGAGAGAGAGAGAGAGAGAGGAGAACATGTCGAATGATTCTTATATTTAGAGGGACAATTCCCCATTTTGATACAAACGTTGGCAATATACTCTAGAAAAGGTTAAGATCAAAATAATGCATGGAAATGTACACGTTAATTTTTTTGATTCTTCCCAAGCATTGTTCTTGTTCAAGTTTTATTTAACTTTTAATCCATCGATGTCTATATTGAATGTAGGCATGGCATGAGTCATTTCATTTTTGTTTACCTTTCCACAAGAACACTGTTTCTTTCATTGCTGATAGCAAATCCCAATCAGAACATCCTTCGCCTGTACCTTAGGTCGAGATAGAAATCTCGGATATAATTCACCACCAATAAGAATCACGTTTATTGACTTCGAACAATATTAGAACATTTTCTGCCTTTTCTGTCACATCATATGTGATGCACTGTTATCAAACCCATCAAGTTTAGGTGTATTTCCAACATCTACATCTGGAGGTAATTTTCGATCTATCGGAAATGGTCTTGCGATATTTTGATGGCAGCTAATCGATTCAGTTTGATCTTGAAGTCAGCACGTTCTTTGTTCTTTTGATACTCAACATTAAGCGGAGGTAATAGTGTGTACCAGAGACAATATCTGCACCAAATTTCCCAAGGTAACACGACACCTTGCAAATTAGGTTCTGCTTTGCAGTTCCTAACTTTGCATTGTTTGACACTTTGTTTAAAGAAAATGAAACTCCCGTGTTTTACTCACTGACAATCCTGGTTGTCGAAAAGACTCTGTGTGTGTTTGTTATTTTGATTTTAACGTAGCTTTAACAATTTTACAGTTTATGGCTACGATATCTGCAAATAGGCAGTTTATAGTGATGTCTAGCACTGGGGCATCAAGCCGCAGATATCATGCATTACGTCCCGTTAAAACAGATTTATTTTACTCGCATGACATAAACTGACATCTGATTTTGGTAAATAAATTTCCGGGCATCACTAAATGAAAGTGTGTGATGAATGCTGTCATATATGGAAACAAAACTACATGAATATGTATTTTTAACATTTATATCAGATACAAATGTGTACATAGATTGAGGAATTATGAATAAAAATATTTCGGCAAGGTGATAGGTTGAACTAAGCATGAGTTAAAGTTGTCTTTTTTTAAATCAAAGGAAAAAATATATTTTCCTGAAATTCTGAAACTATCCAAAGCAAAGAGCAAAGAATAGATTTTTGTTTTACTATCAGGCCAAAGGTTGAAGAGTCCAGATTAAGTTTTAATTGGAACATGTTTTACGAGATGACCATATATACACAATGGCCATTTTCATATCGCATGCGCAGGCTTCTAACTAGTTGTAGTAGTTACCTATCAACCATATCTGATCCCCAAACGTTTTGTTTCACGTTTATCATCTAAACGGATTGAAATACATTTTCTTTAAAAATATAAAAGGTATTAAGTAGTAGTGTCTCACATTTTATATCGTCCTAAATGAAAAACTGAATATCTCGGCAGAATTGCAAGATTAGTTAGTATATTTGTCCATTATGTTCTGTTACAAATTCTTTAAATAGTTATGAACTCGTTTAAAATTTTTATTAATAGTAACAAGCATCGATGGACAGACTGGCATTGATGATTACAGCTACTACATATATGATCTTGATCCAGAAGTTGTGGTCACGTGGTTTTCTTTAGCAAGCTTGAACAATACAATCAACAGGACTGCATGTGACAAAACGCAAGCAGTAAAAGGGTTCAGTGTAAGTAACGTTTGCTACTGTTTACGAACTCCGCATTTGATTTGTGCATAAGGATCATGTTTTAAATATCGGCATACAAATTAGCGTACTGACATGATTAGACAATGACTACTAAACGAACTAATTATTATGTATTAAAAAAGAAGTTTTTAAGTCATGTAGGCGTTTAGTAACGACTTTTTCAGTATCGGGTCTCATTATTTTATAATGTGATTACATACACTTTCAAAATGGTGATTATTCACGTTATTTGGATCTGCAAACACGTATATTCCTTCGAAGGTCGGTATTTATACGTCCCGAGAAATACATGCGGCAAAATCAATGCTAAAATACGAATATATTTTTGGATGAGGTCAGTCTCCTAAAGGTGTGATCCAGTACAAGCCTTACTAAATGTCGCGCGTTGTGTCATCACAGTCAAAACTGCGCAATTGGAAACAAATCGTACTACCCTGTTTTGTGTTATGATAGCCCTGATGTCCTCTTGCCTTGACGCAGCTCAGACAGTTGTAGAAGTCCATAACAACCAAACATTTTAATCAGGAAGATCTTTGATGACATTTAAGGTGCAGAGCATTCAACAGTCAGCTTTCAATATAATTTGGTTAAGTATTAACTTTTGGAACAATATTTATGCGCATGTATGATCACGTTGATATACGCTTTAAGAACAATGACAAGTGCTTGATATTTAATCCCATATTTTGTGTAGTTTGGGTAATATTGATATCCTCGAGAGATTCAATAAAAGATCTTTATGACTGCTCTCAATTTCGGAATTTATGATGTGATAAATAAATTATACGTTCTGCTGATGTTGCATCCAAACACTGGTAACTATTTTGATAGCTTGACAGTTGGATAACAAAAGTTGGCTTGGCACTTAGCGAAGGAGAGCTTTGGCGCTTTCGGATGGAAAGACATATGAGAATATGTATAAACTTCAAATACAGAGGGAATATTGATTGTGCTGCTATACAATTACATTTTCTTCGTCGGCGACATCAGTGTCAATGTTTCTTGAATGTCTCTTTGTTTCTATATTATTATGTGACTTGAATAATCTCCATTCGAATAAACTTTCGAACAATATTACTATATATCAGAATTATCTATACTAATATTTCTGGGTTTCCTGTCTTACAAGTAACGGCAGTGTTACTATTACAATTACGTACTAAAGTTTTCTAAATGTTTATTTCTTCTACACCTGTTGCTGTATTAGTCTTGAACGTTTGTTGTAATATTATTTTTTAACTTATAAATAATATTCTGGAAAATCAATGGTAAATTATCTACATCAGATCCAGTATTTCTGTACAATATAATTCAATCGAGGTGTAAATACTCAATAAAAGTCATAACTAAAAAGAGCGACACCCTGCATTTTAAACTTTAAAATGCAAATGTTAATTTATGATCGAACAATTGAAATGATTTTATTGTATTCAGAAATGATAAAAGGTGTGGTTTACTATCAGCGGAAATTACCTATGAAAAAAGGATTAGATTTTTATGTTGATTCTACAGTTCCTCCGCAGATTTTCATTTGAGTTACGGGAGGTTACTGTGCTGTGTTATTCTTGCAGCAAATAAGTTTATATAAGGTTTCTGATATATTCAGTCAATTACATGTTAATTTCTCAGGCTGTATGGAATGTTATGAATGGCTTGAACGCCATCACCCTTTCTTTAAATTTTGTACCTCAGAAACTAGCGGTTTCAGCCTCACCAGCTAAAGCATAAAACTGCGTCATCAAAATGCCGTTCACATTCGTATCCGTGGAAACTTTGTTTTGTTATAATGTTGAATTATAGTTTGCCGTAAAGAATTTGTAGCACTTACAAGCTGAAGATATTTCTTTTCTTTCTTTAGGACAATAACTGCTTCGGTCATTAGTTATTAAGAATCAACCGTCAAATGCTAATATTTACGCGATTTTAAGTACATTTCATTATAAAGTCGATATTTGGTATTAAAGCAAGGGAGAACACAAGCTCATCAGAGCTTCTGTAGCGACCGTAAGATCAACATTTCTACTAATTATATGCATCATGCAAACTTAAGAAATAGTACACTTGAAATCTTGTTAAATGACATTATATATTAGACATACACTCTAAAACACATTCAAATCTTCATCACACAATATACATGTAGACATAGCCGGATTGGAGGGGGAGGGCACAGGGGGCACGTGCCCTGTATACCCATAGTCATTCCCCATCCCCAGGTTGCCGTGGATAAAATTACCTGTGTGTAAATAAACCATATACAAATCTAAACTGTGTGATACTTAGACTAATATAGCTAAAAATGATTCATTCATAAAAGTCAATTTAAGAACTGCTTTCAGCGTATATTTGTAGATCTATATGGCCCACCTTATCTTAAGTGCCCCGGGATTCCCTCAGCCTTAAGCTGGCCCTGCATGTAGACAGGTTAAATACTCTAAGGTTATTTTACCAAGGCTCAGCTAGGGCAAACATTCATAAGCAACAAGAGCGCATGCACATATGCTTACAAAATCATGCTAAAAAATATGAAGCTCTGAATGGACTGGAATTGATATCACGATACAGTAGTCCATTATAAAACTTATACTGACTTCATGTAGATTAAAATGTAAATGAAATCTCAAACATCCATTATGAATATAATATGGAGCTGAAGAAATAATGATTTTCCTGTATCAGTTCTTGATGGTTCAAACATTATTATAAGCTGCGACTATTTTAACAACTTCGGATCTGGAATACTTCATTCTGAAAAAGAGACTTTGCAGACTTCTAGCTCGACCCACTACAAGAAACTACTACCATGAAATAATAAAAACAACAGCTATGACAACAAAAACAAATATATCACTACTACCACCACATATAGTGCAATGCTGCTATTTGCACCAACATTATTAACACCACCACCGCTTGTACCAGCATACAATTCACTACCCGTGCTGATTGAAATAATTCCCTATCACCTAAAATCAGTATATGATTTACTAATTTGAAGAGAATATCATCATTTTATGGTGAACACATATTAGAGAATTCGTGTCTGAGAAAGGATTGCGTTTATAAAATTAAATTTTCCCATTTCTAATTCTGGGAGTATCTACGCTTCTAATTTCAGATCCAGGTAGACAAAAAACTCTATTTGAATGGATCAAACGTGACATTGTATTGGACACTCGATGCAGGATGTGATGTAATATTGTCATGGATGTATAACTCCTTAAACGTTATCCAGGAATGGTTCAATGGCATCGTAAAGTCAGGATCTAAAACAATTTATTTTCAATCGCCAACAAAAGAGAATATTTCGGTTTTTGCGATGAATTATGTATTGAAAGAGAGCAATATTTTTCCGTTTATCGAGTCATTTAACTTAGTACTGGAAATTTATTCCCTGGATGATTTTTATGTTGACTACAAGAAATATGTTAGTTTGATAACAGTACTACAAACTTTTGTGGTTGGCGTTCGCGAGACGGTTGAATATTGTAATGAAGATATTACGTTGCTTTGGAATTGGGGAGATGGTTCCGCAGTGGAAAAACATAACTTTACGGTCCGAAAATACTTCCATTACTATACTGGAATAGGAGACTTCGAAGGGAGCCTTACTGTGACATGGAACGAAAGAAGCAGAGTGATTCCTTTTCTTTTCCATCGCGGAGAATTGGAATACAAAGTAAGCCAAACAACCGGAAATATAGCATTGACGGAATTTGAATTTACGGTAATTGGATTAGGTCGGCTCAACCCCAACTTATTTCATTATGTTACATATGGTGATGGTGCGGACGAGCTCAATCAACTTAAAGATCAATATGTTTCGGTTTTCAAACATATATATGCTGACCAAGGCATCTATCAAGTGACCTTCGAAGCTAGAAACGAGTTGTACCTGGTAGAGAACGCGAAATCAGGGCTACAGATCATTGTAGATAATCCGATCAAGTTCCTGGTAATTGAAACGAACAACCCGATTAGATATCCACCAGCAATTTTGACATTAAATATTAGTGTACCACATGACCATCTACCAGTTCATAATATGAATTGTGTGCTGAACATGGATGATTTTATCGATTGGAAAACTTACAACGCTTCGGCCTCATTAGTCAGTTCAGAATCGAAACTTATGTTTGAATATACTTACTTGACACTAGGCGTGCACGACATCAAGATCTCATGTAGAACAATTTCATCGTTCTACGAAACAGTCTACAACATCACAGTTTACAATGATTGTTTTTCCTCAATTGGAATCTTTGACTACAAGTACTCAAATGAAAAAACGGCCATGAATGTAAGCTTAGATTTTAATGCAGATATAGGAAGCCGAAAAGACATTTTGTGTTTAGATGAAACTCCCATTTATATGTGGTCTATCGAGAAACATTTCCTTACCGGCTCTTACGAACTTGTGGACAAAAGGGTTGGTGAGCCAGACGATTTTCAAATTAAAGCTAACCGGTCTGGAGAGGGACTTTATCGACTTAATCTGACTATCAGTTTTCATTCATCGCAGAAAGGATGGTACCGGGAATTTACTTACATTAATGGTGTGAGTCTTCCCGTCCGATCTGACATCGGCAACGTGGACCTAATAAAGTATGTTTTCTTAGTTAATACCATGTCTGTACAATTTATTTACTGTTTTTACCGCTTGTCATCCTCATATACGTAGTGTAAATTGTATCTGAATTTTATTCTTAACATGTACATATTGTAACAAGATAACCGGGATGGATTTCGGATTTATAACAGAACACTTTTGATGGTGATACAAATACAATGTTTATTGATGAATGACTTGAATGAGAAAAGAATTATGATTAATACATGAGTGTATAAGATCCAAATATTAGACAAATTAACACAATCCGCACGAACCTAATAATGCAACATAAATGTGAATACAAATAAATGACCTTACACAGTAAAAGGACAAAGGTTAATGATTCACAGTAATTTCACACGACGAAAAGAATGATGTGTTTTACTCAAATAGTAAAAATGATGTACTTTACTCATAGTACAATGTATTCACTCAAATAGTGAAAAGTGAAGTACTTTACTCAAATAGTAAAATGATGAAAACAACGGGACAGATATCATACAAAATATCTTTACAGTCCCAAAGCACTGGGTATAACAAACCCCAAAATTAGCCCACAGCTGAACGATTACATGCATGGAGTAACACGAGACACTCCTTCACTAGCACACTTGGCTATCAGTCACACTGGTCAATCAAGACGTCAGCATTTCAGGTAGTCACCGACCACCATTCAATTCCTTGGTCAATCAAGCAATCAGCCCCCACCAATTCGGTCAGCAACACCCGATCAGCTGCTACTCGACCAGCAACACATTGTTCACTCAGCTCTACGGCTGCTATGGTTCAGCTTTACACCTGCTATGGTCAACTTCTATGGTCAGCTCTACAGCTGGTACCCCCTCGATTCCTATCAGCTGAAGAGAAATCTAACACCGTGAACTATGTATGACACGGGCATATACGATAAAACGTAATAACGTTATATACGGTAAGCTGTACAAATTACATTATCGGCACAACATTACAAAGCAATAAACAGGTTCAGAAGTGAACCTACCTGTGTCCGATAAGAATCCTATGGTACTAAACGTTTCTTAGTAAAATGCAATTTTATATTGCTAATATAAATCTCTTGCTAAGTCACAAACAAGAATAGAAAATATTTGCACTATACTACGTAAGCCGAAGCTACATAAAAATACACAACAATAAACGTGGTAGTACAATAGTTATAACCTATTATATACATAAGAAATTAATAAATAACTCACATACCTCTACAGCTGAAGATATGCAAGTACTTAAGTAGACTGCTCACTGACAAGACGTTCCGTAATGTGAAGATTTAGTCTTACGGTGAGGAATTTATACACAGATGACCCGGCTGTACATTTTCCGAGGTTATACATGGAATTCTGACTTAAAACCTTGGTCGTCCGAGGTTTTTGCATGGTTTTCCCTCGGACAATGCTGATATTTTGTCCAAGATTTTATAAGCGAACCTCGGATATTATCTCGTACATTAAAAAACCTAGGAAATATCTTGGAAAAAGCCTTGGACATGAGAACTTAGTTTATTTTTGGCTCGGAAAAACCTCGGGAATAAGAACTTAGTCATTTGTTAGCTTGGACATAGCTCGGAAATGTAGACTTAGAACATTTTTAGCTAGGAAATGGACTTGGTCTGTTTCAGCTGTGCACTTAGAGATTTCTCTATATTTATTCAGAACGTATTTTAACAGTTTATTAAAATGAATAATAATTGTCATTACCAAAACACCTAACAAGTCTAGGATTTGAATTAAAAAATTGACTTAATTAATGTTGATTGATTGATATGGATTTTACAGTGTACCATCTCAGTTCAGGCATCATGGTGCAAAACAGGATCACAGATTTTGGTTTCACATCTTATTTACATAGAGATAAAAATATGAGATAAAGAACCAAAATTTATATACATGCTGAAATCTCCAAGTTAGAAAAAATTCTTAGCATTCATACACTTTTAATCACTTCATACAATCATCTTAGTGTAACACAGTGGTCCCAATTCTAATGCCCTGTAACCACACAGGACAACTGTAAAAATATATTTTCTAACAATTGATTCTAAAGTAAAGTCTAAAATGCTTAAAGGGTCACATGACATTTTTCTTAAAATTTGTGTTTGTGTGTTGGTTACAGGAATAATAATTTAAAGTACCAGTTTAGAAGGATAATAAACTATTACATTATTAGTGTAAAAAAGTTTTCTGAACAGTTGTATGACACTGTTTCTTTGTTACATTAGTTACGAGAATAATAATTATAAATACACAACTGAGTCTGAAAAAATTGCATGGATGATTGTCATGGCACTATTTTTAATTATCAATTTTAATATGACAGCTGATAACAGCACAGTTACATGGAAGTTTAATCCTTTTCAAAATGATTTAGGAAGAATGCACCAAACACTTGATTCTGTTTTCTGACAACGAAAAGGGGTTGTACTCTGCTTGTATAACACTGATTCCATCTTTGAAACACATATAATCCATTTGGGGCTTTTATAAATATTAAACTTTGCAAAGAAAGTTGGCTTTTGATGTTTAAATACATGAAAAATGACCTCCTCCAAAGTTATTGATGACATAAATTTGAACAATGTTTTCACTTTGAGTTTAAAACGGTGTAAAATCTTTTTTATTTGCAATTAGTTCATATACAATTAAAGTATTCATGAAATGTAGACAAACCAGGTACTGTAAGATACATTTTCCAAGTAAAAAACATTTGTAATCCTCATTTAAGCTTTGCAAAGCCACATCTATCCTTTCAGTGATCAAGTAAAAATGTATGTCAATAGTTAAATTGTAGCTAAATTGTGAGAGGTAAAGGATCAAGTAAAAAACACAAGCTTGTGTTAATGTACTTGTAGTTGATAAAGATTTTAATTTGTACACCTAAATTCTAACACCTGAAGATGAACTCTTCCCTCTACATTTCCTTTGGACACATTTCGTTTTCCAACTGCAAATACATGGCAAGTTTATCTGTGGAGGAGGTATCTTGGAACTTCAACAGGTACTTCTCCAATGGATTTATTTTCTTCAAATGCAACTGTAAATGAATTCTGCTTCTTGACCTTGCTTGTCTTAAAAAGACTGATTATGTCTGTGCTTTGTTAAAGCCTCCTTTGTTTATATGTTTATGAGACCATCCCCACCACACCCCATGTGTAATTCTTATTGCATTGGTTTTAAAATAAGGGTAGGTAGATAGTTTTTTTGGGGGTTGTTGTTGTTTTTTTATAAAAATTTTACATATATATATATATATATATATATATATATATATATATATATATATATATATATATATACTAAGCACTTCAAGTTCTGTCAGGAATTTTTATTTTTTATTTTTAATATCTTCATTTTTTAATTTTTAATCCAAGGAAAGAGTGCTAGGGTCGGCAGCTTAAACAGCGATGGTCGGCCGACTGGGAACATATATTTGTTTGACCTGATATGGCACTTCCGGTCTGCTTACAATCGGAATCTGGGAGATAATTTTATCTTATAGAACAAAATCCAGATAACTGAAGGACCCTACGTAATGCTCATAGCAGGTGCTTATCTACTTATTTCTTTTAAATTTAAAAAATACTTAAATTGTGGAAAGTTCTGGGAAATATTTCTTTCGCATTCGTCCATTGGTTGCAGAGCATGGAATTATCCAATCACAGCAGCCAATTCATCAATCAATCTTGTATGCGCCATAATAATAAATTCGAAAGTGGTCTGTTGAAAGCAAACTGGTCTGTGAAAACTTGCATTATAAAGGAGTGAATTCATCAATCACCATGAACTTGTTTGCGTTATGTATATGATAATCCTATTACCGGAAATGTTCGTAACTTCCTAAATGTTCAGCAATCGAAGATTACAAAGTCAGAGATTTGGTGTCGGCAAGGTTGCTGAGTTTTGGGATTACAGAAGGAATTATTGGATGGATTGGAGGTAAGTTTGTTTCTTTTTTTATTATATTACATTAAATTTGAAAAAGATAACATTTATTGGCTCTTGTTTCATAGGCCGGCTGTACAATGCATCAGTTTTTCAGTCGATTGCGTCTGTTTTCGGTCACAGGGGCTCGCATCGTTGCTTACAATTTACCTGTCTTACATGTACTATATAATAACAAGTAGTTATTATACAGTACAGTATGACAGGTAAATTGTAAGTAATGATACGAGCCCCCGAGTTTTTGGTGGGAATGGGTTGTTAGGCGAGCTATAAATACTGTATGATGTCATTTACTCACTAGACATTGCACCATCAGCCATATTGTTTTCGGACAAACATGTAGGTCTACAGCGTTCAGTAAACCTTATTGTTGTTTTCATCTTTATGTTATTGATAGCTTGTGTGTGTTGTAGGAGAGAGATTTTTAAAAAAAAAATAATTGTCATGAAACAATGGTATGGAAATTGGACTGAGTATTCCTGCTTCTATGCATTGTTTAATCCTTATAGATATACAATAATAATAATAATAATAATAATAATAATAATAATAATAATAATTATAATAATAATAATCTCTTATTGTTGTTGTTTTTCTAGTTTTATCATCATATGATACAGCTGTAATTCTTCAGAAGTGAATTACAAGAATATAGTACACTGTAATGATAAAAATTATTTAACTATGACCATTTTGAATAGAGCAAAGCAAACTAACCCATTAACATTAGTTGAATTTAGAAGAAAAGAATTAATGGTTTTAATTATTTATTATTATTATTAAACATGAAAATGAAGTCATATTTAAATTCATTGAAAGAACAATAAAATTTGAAAAATATTTGATGACTCGAAAATGGATCTTTGAATAACTGTGTACATAATTATTATAGTGCATTAAATCAGAAGAATAGGTTTATGAATAGTGCTAAATACATGTAAGAATAGAACAGAACATCCCTGCTTATAGGTTGTTAGGCAGCAAGAAAATCTACAATCAATCAGATTCATTACTGCTTCAGTATACTGATGAAAAGCTATATTACTTTATCCATTCTCTTTAAGTACAGTATTTTATAATTTAAATAATTGTACTGGCTTGCCATATTATCATGTGTTTGTCCGAAATTGCAGCTGCATTCTACTTTGAGATATGAGGTAGTGATTCATGACATCACATTATTGCCACTGTTTAACAACTTTATAGAGCTTGCAAACCCAGATAGTATATGCCCTTCATTTTGGGTGTAAATTTGTGTACCATATTAAAATTTTTAATGCTCATGCATGTCATATGTTGATGATATTAAATAATACTTGGATTTCTTTTGTTTGTCTAACTGAAAAGGAAATATGGTGTCCATGATACCAATCTCATGCTCTATTTTACCTGTTGCATACGAATTTGCAAAAATGCAAGCATCAGTGATCTCTTAGCTTTATAAAGGATGTCAGATTACCTAATTCAAATGATTATTATTTTTCTTTTTAAAGGCCAACATGTCAAACCACTTTTTATTTCAGCTATAAACGTGGATATTTGTATTTTTGTCTCCAAGTAATCAAATCCCATCACTAGTAAATGGCATGGAATGTATTGCATATTATTTGAAAAGTTTGCACTTTTCTTAAAATTTAGGGTTGAAACAAGTAAAGATGCAAATCCACAATCACCAAAACCACCAAAATCAGTGAAGACAATAGCAACAAAATAGACAAGCAAGATGGCAACACCAAAACAGACTAAGACGTTAATGCCAACAAAGTCCAAGGTAAGAGAAAGATGCAGCAATTTCAAACTTTCTCAAAAAAACTTATACGCAACAAGCACTATGTCATATCTTTTTGGGTCGATTATAGTACAGTGAAATAATAAGACAGTAATTCTGAATAATTATAATAATATCTTTAAAGGGATGCATCAGGATCTTATAACTGATTTGAATACATTAGTATGAACTTGTCAGGCATTGAGCCAGGAACAGAATATAATCCTGACTATATGTTATAAAAAATTTAGAACGATGGTCCCCCGATTCAAAGAACAGTCCATTATAGAAATATAGCATTTTCAGGTTTAATACCTTGTTTTCAGAACTAAAGGATTCCAAATATGATTTGTAAATTTAAGGCTGTCAATAACAATTATGTTATATGCGTACTGTTTGTTTTATTAATTCATCACATTTTATATTTTCAACCAATATTTTTTTTACAGAACTGATCCAAAAGAAATGGCAGGATAACAGAAAGGCGATGATAAACAAGAACATCAGTAAAGTGCTAAAACCATCAAGAAACCAATATATAGATGGATGGATTTTCAAACTTAAATGGACAATTTGGCGCTAAAGGAACCTTATGGGCATTCTTGATATTTGGACCTTTTAAAATTTTTATTTGTACGTGTTGAAAAAATTAAAAATAAAATGTATTCTTATATTCTGTAATATTGCTTCATTATTGTTGGTCTGATGTTTTATGCCAGGGAGGTGTCCGAGGACACCTCGGACGATATGTCCTAGGACACCTAGGACGATATGTCCTAGAATACCTCGGACAATATGTCCAAGGACACCTCGAACGATATGTCCTAGGACACCTCGGCCGATATGTCCTAGGAATCCTTAAACGATATGTCCGAGGAATTCTCAGAATGTTCGAAAACCATGGACATCTCCGAGGATTCCTAGGAAACCTCGGAGTATTGGTTACAAAAAATCTTGGAAGTCCGAGGTCAACCTCGGACGTTTGACAATAAAAACCTTGGACATTGGTATAAAAAAATTTTGTCCTTGGACTATAATCTCGGAAAGTTAGCAACCAATGCTCCCAGGTTTTTCCTAGGAACATTTGTCCAAGGTTTCATAGGAAAGCTCGTAATATGCATAGCCGGGGATGTAACCCTATATCGTCTGTGCACTTGATGTATTCGGTTTTTCCCATGTAAAGCACTTCGCACGTGCGGCATAGGATGAACCTAGCTCACTGTTTCGAAATATTGTACAATATACATAAATCACCCTAGGGTATCGTTGTACACAAAAAACGAAACCCGAGTACATATATTTAATAAATAAAGGGATTTATACAATTCCGTGACACATACTTTGAAATATAAATGTAATTTGCACTCAGAAAATGTCTCATACATGTTTAATAAAACTTAGTAAATCTAGTCCATAAAAATACATATGCTCTTTAAATGAATTATGCAACAGTTGTTGAAATAGTTGCTTTTTGCAACATCTGATTATATTATATTGACCATTTCTTTATGAGATTCAGTTATTGATACATTTTAATCCTCCTGCGAGTCTTAAAATGGTTTGGCAGCGGACTGTTGAACCACAGCCATACATCCAACCGAGTCCTTAGCTTATGTGGCAATACATGATGGTATTTGAGTACAAAACTACAAAATAAACTAGTCTCAAAAGTGAATTGCCAATAAATATTCATATACACCACCGTAATTATGAATTGTATCTTATAGTTCGCTTTGACAATGAAATTGTAGCCTACCTGCTTTTAAAATGTTCTTCTCGTAAACAAGGTCACTACTGCCATATTGACCTTGAAAGTACATAAATTGTAAGAGTTTGCTTTATCACCTGACATCAGATAGATATTATCTATTCTCAAAAGAATTTTAAAAATTATTTTAGGTTTCAAAACCGTTCATCTAGATATTATAGCTTTTGACTCATTACACTCTACTTTCATTTTTCACAGTTGCCTATTTAATTGTTATGAGTATATGGCCACAAGACACATTCTTCACGTGCAATGTATCTATCTGCCATGCAAGAGATTCACGACGACACTGAAATGGACACTGATGATTGTTAATGGAAATCAGAACATTAATGATGAAAAGTTGGACCAGATTACACATTATGGTACGTTTATCACTAGATATTTCTGTGCCTATTGTTAAGAAAGTATTATTATTACAAACTGGTTTTGTTTCAACATATTTCTACAAGGTATAGGAATCATTCCTGTTTTGCAACACAAGAGTTGTTAATAAGCTCGGTAAGCAGTCTAGACACTGGATGTCTGGATGTTTTTACTTATATTGTAAATGGAATAACTGGCAAATGTTTACACAATGCAAAATTTGAAAGAAATAGTTTCTCTTATAATCAACCACTTCGCCGATTAATTTCAGAAGAAAAACGTCTCCAAATTAAGCGTACTCATCACTGGAGTACAAATCGTAAAGAGGAAAATCAGATAGTGGTGAGGGTGAGGCTTTGTATTGTTTACATTCAGTTACATTTTGTATCGCGTCTACCATTACCCATATTCGTGTGTCTGCATTATAAAATTGGATGGTTCGATTTTGTAATTCGTGTAGAAAGAGGCCCGTTCTGGTAGATCGATTTTCCATCTTAGCAGAATCTCATCTGTCTTTTGCAAATATTCACTGGAAAAGAAGTGCAGAAGATTGAAGAAATATGCAACCTGCATACAGACATGAACATATGTTTAGTGTGCACACTGTTGAAACTCTGCAACTGCGGAGGTTGCTATCTTGTAAAATTGCTTACAAGTCGGTTAGTTTCGATTTAGACTCCCAATTGCAAATTCCTCTGGATATGATCAGCTGCTTCAAAATATATCCTATCAGTGGATTAGAATGAGCATATGCAAAGTTATAAAATGTTTTCAGCAGCCAAAATAATCCTACTAATTTGCTAGGCAGTTCAGTTTGTGGAATAAAGCAATTTCCTCAAACCAGGGGTTAACCGGTTCAAAAGAGTGAAAATACACGTCTCCAAAATAGTTTAAATGTAAAGTGATCTGTTGAAAAGTACATATTGTGTTTGCTAACATGATGCATAGCCAGTATTTAAATTTATTACCAGTGTTGCGTTTCATGTGTTTTCTTTAATTAAACCTCACGATCACTATACTTTATTGTATCCATTAGTACACTTGCACTCATCAATAACATGCATGGATGAAACTAGAAAACTGAATTGCTCTCTCGTGTCTTATAACTTTGATTAACGAGTGTACTTTTGATAAGTTCCTTCGTTGAAAAGACTTATTAAAAACCATGAGTTTTTAAATGCTAATTTGACGTTTTGCATGAATCATACGGGCAATCAGAGTTAAAAAATAACCAGAGTACATCTAATATGGAACTTGATGTGACTGCTGATATTATTGTGAATTCATATTTACGCTTCTGTACCGATGTTTGTGTGTTAGAAAACTACTTATTTTCGGTATCTACGTTCTTGGATTGGTTCCAAAGAAGGACCATTTCTCGATGATCTTTAAATTCTTGGTTTGTAACAAGTACGGATATCATCAGTTGCTCCCAAAGAAGAGTACGAGAGTACCAGAAAGAATAACTTACATTAGACTTGCTCTCATAAATGGTATTTACTTCTTTTTCAATCGCCTTTGAAATCTCACTTCTATTAACGTCTGGTATTGATTCTCTAAGAGAAGGACTGATTCTTGATTGTCTTCAACACATTCAGAGGTCATTTTCATTAATTGATACTCAGTTTTCGAACAGTACAATATCAGAAATAAATAGCTAACAGTATACTATTTTTTAGGAATTCACAACGAATCCTTAATCATTAGGGAAGGATCCTTAACACCTGGGACAGAGTATAGGATTAGATTGTATGTGGATGCTTTAGAGGATTACAACAACAGAATCGCCGACTATTCCTTCACCGCCAATCTTCCACCCTTTGGTGGAAGTTGTGAAGTAAATCCTTCAGTTGGTAGGTAACGTATTTGATCGACAGTTTTCAACAGTCAATTCAATTATATAGGAGGTTATTCATGGTCATTAACAAAGCATCCTTCATTCCTTCTGCACTCCTGTCTTGGAAGTTAACAATTAACTTAGTGGTAAGTGAACTTTGTAGCTTTACTCATTTATAAATATATATATCTGACAAGCTAAGAGTAAAATCTGTAATTAATGGTCATATCGTTGTGGAAATATAGTTTTGTTTAAAAAAATGATTTTATTGAGCTAGATAAATGTGGTCTTTCCCATGAAGGGACCCCGGGTAGCCTTTAACAGATCACTGGCATCTCACTTCTGTCCGCGTTGGATCGAGTTTCAGTTCGGCTAACATGGATATGTGAAAAAGCTTGCCAGTACCTTCCCGTGGGTTCTTTCTCTTTCCTGTGTTCTTTCTCTGTCAAATATACTGGCCACCGTGTATAGCCTATCCTGTGCTGAAAAATGGAGTTCAACCCATACAACAGAAGCACAAATTTCCCCAAAATAGAAATCTATTCCATTTAACATTATCATCATCATTTATTCGTTCTCCATCTTAGAATGAGATAGGCAAAGATATCGGAATAAATCCTTGGAAAAAATCAAAAGACTTGAAGAAACCATTTCATTTTATGAGTATACATTTCTGATATGTTTCTTTAAATATTAAGTAAATCACAATTACTTAAAAAAATTCTTAACAAGATGAACGCGATTAAGAGCAGCAAACAACATACCCTCCAGGGAAAAGTTTTCCGCGCACAGAAGGACAAATAGAAATAAATAAAATAAAACAAAACAGAACAAACATATCCCCCCAAGAAAAAGAAACAAAACAAAAGACAAAAATGCAAACTGTATGTAAAGTTCGGAATAGTAATGAATTCAGTGATAAATTTATTTACTCTACGAGGCTCTTAATACAAATTATAAATGGATCAAGTATAATATTCAGTTCAGTACGTTGAATGATACTAAAGCTTGTAAATTGTACTGTGCATAAATAACATTGTGGTGTAAGGGAAATAACCCATTAGCCTTGTTGACTCTTGCCAGCGGAACTCTCAGTGATGGGTTTCAGGCTGATTCTTCTTTTCTTCAGATTGGCATGTTCAAGGATTCAACAAATTTTAATGCTAACGAATTCTAAATCATGTTACAAAACCAATACTCTTCTTAAATTTTAAAATCTCGTATAATATTAGAAACAACGGTATCGGTTCTAAACACAATATTTAAAGTGCAATTATCAACCTTTTTCCCCCATAAATAGCAAGAATGAAGAGGAAGGCATCCATTCATGACCAGGAGTATAATAATTGAGATTGGGACGAACCATTCACTTTGCACCCCATCCACCTCTTCCGTTTACCTTACAGAGCAAATAGTTGATATATCGCAGGGAAGACGAGGGTTCATCACCATTCAGAGTCGAAGGCACTTGCACGTCTATTACAGTGCTGGAGGAACACAAAAAACCGCGACAGAAGTTGTTAGGTCGGGTAATCTTCAGCATGATAACTCTGCTGAAGAATTCGAATTGATTCATTCGGTCCTTGATCACATGAAGCAGCCTGAAGACTTTGGATACCCTTGTACGTCATGTTCGCTCGAAGTTGAAATATATAATTTAGAGGGGAGATCTTATCAATCAAAGCTTGCTTTTTAAATCGGCTTTGGAAATATTGACACTTTTAGATTTATGTTTAGGAAGCGTGACAGTTAAATGGAGATATTTAACCTCAAACAGGCATGTAGCCTCTAAACTCCTTGCATGTATGGACATCTGCCTGGACGTTTATTTATGAGCGTATACTCTACACTCACTAAAACTTCTTGAGCAGCAGAGAGGCTGAACCCTACAACTTTGTAGAGACCTTATTTTTGAAAATTAAGGGTTCCTAAGAAGGCTGAAAAAAGAAGTTTTTGCCTTAATAATGAAAACTTCTTTAATTGACCAGATTTTTTCACAATCTGGTCACTACGCGTATGTCCTTCAGCCTCTCTGCTGCTATGAATTAAACAGCCATTATAGATATTATCAATAATGAGTATTGGAGAACCACACTCAGCTAAATTAGCTCGAGAGCGACTAAAGGCAATTAAAAAATATCTACCTGTTCGTGATTCTGTTAAGCAACAACTACAATCGCGTCAGGAATCTCGATTTGAATTTGAGGAGGATACAAAACAGTTATTTAAACCTATCACTGAGACCACTAAAGGTATCCAACCTGTGTTAGAGAAAACAGCTGAGGCTACAACTGCAACACAGAAGGTTATTGGAGCATTACCAAACCAAATTAAGGAAGCTATAGAGTCTGCCGATAAAACACGCTCTGAAATTCAAGATGTTAAAAATATTATCGAGGATCTGTCTAAACCAGAATTAAAAACTCAGTATTTTAATCAACGAGGCTATGAAGCAGTTATAACTGATCCTGTTGAAATTGCTGTGATGGGATATCAGACTCGGAGTCAGCTTCTAAAGCCAGAATTTTATAACACTCCAGAAGACGAGTGGAATGCTAGGATATTTAGGGAGTGCAAGAATATTTCACAAATCAGTAAAAAATATAAAAAAGAATATGATGATTTTGTTAATGAAGTTAATGAAGTGAAAAAACAATTTGGAATACCAGTTACATCATCAAAAAAACAGAAATCTCGACGGCGGAGACAACCATCACCACAACAATTTGAATTACCACCACCACAATTTGAACCATCACTACAACGATCACCACGAGTACTACCATCACCACGACAATTACAACAAAAACTACAACGAGAACAAGAACGACAATTACAACGAGAACAAGAACGACAAAAAACAATAGAACAACAACAACAAAAAGAAATAAAACTATTTGAGCAATCACCACTACCATCATCACAACAACAAGAACAACAATTTCAAGAAATGATGAAACGAATTCAATCACCACGACAACCAAGAGAAGAGGAAGAAAAAGAATATCAAGATCCCGGCGCAACTGGAAGTGGTTTAGGAAGTGGTCTTATTACTTGTCCCAATAACGTTCTCGCTGATGTTGATCGACTAGAAATCCTCATCGGAGGAAAACGAGCTGGTAATAATTCCCCAGAAATCATTAATGAAGTAGCTGATATTTGTAAACGATTATTTAGTGGCGGCATCATGGATATTAATGTGTATCGATCCCTCATTAATGAAATCGCCGACGATTATTACAGTGATTAGATACAATTAGTGATAAAAACAGTTAATAATAAAATGATCGTGCATGGTACTCAACGTGGACCTACCATGGTCAGGGCAATAAACTCTCGATTACCTGTATACAGAGCAACCTACGGAGATGGATTAGGTGATGTTATTCAGGGTCTGTTTAGAAGGATAGCCCCAAAAGCAATACCGATTGCAAAGCAGCTGGGAATGAAAGCTATTGATGTTGTTCGTGAAAAAGGGTATAGGCGCTGTTGGTAATCTCGCTAGCAAAGCGTTTTCAGCGATCAAAGATAGATTAACAAGATTAATACGCAGACCGGCCCGACCTCAACCTGTGAAATTACCTAGCACTGAAGTGATGCCCGCAAGTGTAAGTAAAATAATAAATCAAGCAGCTAATCAAAAACTAGCGGAGTTAGCTGATATCCCGATGTCGGAAAAGGAAAAAAATATAACCGCTAGTCTGATAGCAGGAAGTGGTCTTCGAGTTAGACGAAGACGATAATAATAAAGATGTTTAAGCGCATATCTGACCCCGCGTTTGACATGGACGCACCAGTTCTCAAAGATGAGTCTGTGCGCGATTATCAGTATTATTCTTACGACGCACGAATTCCAGATCAGCGTGGACGAATTGAACTACAGGTTCAGGATACAAGTAGATATTTCTTACCCGCTGAAGCATTTATCGAAGTTGAAGGTGAAATTATAAAGACAGATAATACCGAATACGCCGCTGAGGTTAGAACTGGTTTTGTTAATAATGGTATTATGGCGTTATTTGATAGCGCTACGTACATGATTGACGGAAAAAATATTGAATCAATTCAGAAAGACGTCGACGTTGCCACAACGATATTAGGTCTTGGAAGATACAGCGACGATTACTCAAGATCAGCTGGTCCATCAATGATGTTTGTCAAGGATACTTCTGACCATCCTGATAACAGACAATATGATATAAGACGACCAAGAAACTTCGCCAACGCCGCTAACGCTGATGTAAATCCGGTGGTTCATGATGCTAATCCAGAATTTAACTTAGGATTTACAGCACGTCGAGCAATGTTGAAAGGTAATAGGAAATCATGTTCTTGTGTGATTCCACTGTCACATATCTTTGGATTCTGTAGAAATGTTAGAAAAGTCATTTTTGGAGCCAAACATACGGTTGTACTTGTGCGAAAAGGAGATGATAATGATGCAATGTGGCATGTTATGGGAGAGGGCGTTGATGCTAATGCTATAGATGCTGCAACCAGAGCACTTCATGGTAAAGTGATATTAACCAAACTTTCCCTGTGGATGCCAGTGATGACTCCAACAATATCTGAAGAAGATCGGTTACTATCTTTTATGAGTCAAGGTGGTAAATCAACGTTGTCATGGTTGACAATGACCACAGATACTATCCAAAGTGCAATTAATGGTCTATTCACATGGCAAATAGCTTCTCAGCAGGGTGTTTCTGCACCAAGAAATATATTTATTGCGCTTCAAAATACTGCACGAGTAAATAATCAAACACCAAGTAATATGATATTTGACAAACTCGGTGTTTCTGAAGTTTCATTAAGGATTAATGGACATCAAGAACCATCCGAGGATATTTTGTTAAATTTCGATCAAAACCATGTAGCACGGGCTTATCATCGATTAATGACATTTATGGGACGTGATCAGAATATTGATACTGGTTTACAAATATCGCAGCTAGATTTTACAACGCTGTATCCGATTTATTACTTTTCACTAGAACATTTAGATTTAACCAGACAATCTGTTGTAGATATTCATTTTCGAGCTCGTGTGATTCGAGGAGTTATTGCTAATTACAGAGCAATTGCTGTTATACTCAGCGATAAATCGATGTTACTCGAAGGTGTTGGTGGACGAATGAGAGTTATTGATGCTCCAGTAGAAAACATGTAATTAGATTGTTCATAATATTAATAATGTCATATCATCACGTTAGTGTGAGCCTGACTCCTGGTCAGATTAAAAGGCTGCAATCAGCATCAAAAAATAACTGTGGAATAAAAATATCGCTAAAGCGAGAACAGATGACCGGTGCAAATAAACTATCGTTGACCGAGCGTCAGTTCAAAAACTTCAATGATGCTAAAAAATCAAATAAAGGCGTTAAACTTAATCTTTCTGCGGGCGCCATCAAAGACATCGTTAAGACGGGTGGTATATTTCCGCTTCTTGCAGCAATACCAGCATTAATAGCCGCTGCAGCCCCAGCTGTTGCAAAAGCAGCTGCATTAGGTGCCGTTGGAACCGCTGCTGGAATGGCATTAAAGAAAGCAACCGGACAGGGAATTATGCACGCAGAAAATTTAAAAAAAGATCACGACAAAAGCAACACGGAAGACGTCTAAGAGCACCAAACGTACCACAGCCGGGCCGTCTAAGATTATCAGGCCCAGCATACGATCGGGGTCTAAGATTGCCAGGGACCCCACACTGGTATGGAAAGGGTCTAAGATTACCAGGGACAGTTTACTAATATCTCCTATGTCCAATTTTGATTTACTGATGCTGCTAAGCAATTAAAAATAAAAAATTTCAGAGGTGTTTTTATGCGCGATCAATTACCTACCGTTGCAATGCAACATGAAACCGGTATTATTAATCTCGATAAAAATTCTGGCCCAGGCACGCACTGGGTCGCATATGCAATTGATCCACGTGGAATTATTTATTTCGATTCGTATGGATTAGCACCACCAAAAGAATTTTTAAAGTACGTTACCGGCGATATTCCAATCTGGTATTCAACGCTACCGACACAAAAAATAACTGATCCTCCAATATGCGGTCGTGAAACCCTCGCTGTGCTTGATGCTGTATCAAAATCAACAGCACCACCTCATAAAGTCGTGCACGCGTTCACAACACTGCGTCATAACACTTAAACTGATATCAGTAAATATAATGGTAGATATTTACGGAAGATCCTCAGGTAGAGCTCAGGGTCGAATTATTTAAATATGCAACTCTTGATCAGCTCAGAAATGAAATCGATGATTTATTAAATATCACAAGTGTGGATCAAAATGAAGCCGTCGTTTTTCAGGACAAACAAGGACGATTAAAAACGAGTAACATACAACTACTAGATGTTCTTGTACGAATTCCCAAATGCGGTTGTTAATAATGTCGTTACTTTTACTGATCAGGGTAAAATACAGGATTCCGGTAAATCGGTTAACGATTATGTTAAGAAAACTGGTGATGTATTTACCGGTGACATTATTATGTCAGGAAGAAAAATTACGTATCTTGGAGATCCAATCGCAGATACAGACGCAGCAACAAAAAATACGTCGATGATCAAGAATCCAAATACGTGTCAGTGCGCGGTGGTATAATGCGTGCATTTCTCGACATGAATAGTAATGGTATTAATAATCTCAGAACACCAGAAACAGATTTCGACGCTGCAACGAAGAAATACGTCGACGATAAGGAAATTCCAATAACTACTTCATTAACGACTATCAATGATGGAATTGCTGCATTTAGAACTGAATATAATAATCACATACAAACATTTCTAAATTTTCGTAGAAATGTAAACAGAAATATTAACGAATTTTTTGGAACTCCACCAACTGTTATTATTAATCTCGCTGACATTAACGCAAGACTCAACGATATCATTAGTGGTATTCCTAACATTATTCAAAAAACTAATCTCGTTAAAATTCCTCACAAGCAGATCATTAATATCGTGTACACACTCGCATCAGGAAAAGCAACATGGACACCGGAAAATAACACCCTTAAACATACCGCAGAGGTCACTGGTGTATACAGATTATCTATATTTTGTGCTGAAAAATTTACTATATTTACCACATTTACATGGCGTCATTCAACCGATAGTTTTTCTGGAACTGTGTCTATAGTGTTAAATAAAGATGTCGAGGAAACGTTTATGCTAATAGCGAATGATAAAAAGTTAACCGCAGCGACTTATTTGTGGTGTATTGAGTTTGTAGCTGAAACTCCCGAATTAGTTACTTAAATAAGTATAATGAATCAAGAATCATTTATCGACGTTCAACGTCACAGATACGCTCAAGTATGTGAGTGTCAAACTAAACTAAAAAATATCATCGACGATTACACGATAAAGGTAAAAAAATATCGTCGTCGTATGGTCGTTATTGATATAATGGTATACTCAGTTTCTGCTGTTATTGCTGGAACTGGATTATTACTATCAACAATAACGATGACAGCGCCTGCAGTTGTAACGATTATAGTTTCAACGGCAACAACATGCGCAGGTATTTTCAGTATTATCTCTAAAAAAATATCTACGTGTACGAATGATAAACTAAACGAGTACGTGATGAAATTGCACACAGCAACAGCCGCATACACTAAATTATGCTCGTATATTTCAGCGTATCTCAGTGATGGTAAAATATCCGATGAGGAGTTCGTAACGATAATGAAAACCTACGATGAAGCGTTCATAATCGCTAGTGATAATAACGGAAGGATGGAGAATTAAATAATAACGATAATAATAATGTCAGAGTCGCAATTACTTCAGCAGATCGTGGCTAATACAACGCCGTCAAAAACTACTATGATATCATTAAGTTCAACCAATCCTGAATTTAGCGTTAATTTTCCGACTGCAATTCCAGCAAAGGAAATAGCATTAGCGCAATTACGAGTTTATTATAGTTGGCCTAATATTAGATCAAAACCGTTTGGTGTACAACAACCAAATAATTCACTGGTATTTGCGAATAAAAATAAACCGGATGGAACACCTGACTGGCAGGTTGTTGGAATTTCAACGGGCAGTTATCAAATAGAACAGATTAATGATGAATTTCAACGCAGAATTAAATCTATCACAGGGAAAGAATCTAAAATAGCGATCACTGTTCATGAACCAACACTATCAGCGGCGATTGAAATAAATTCTCCTGATTACCTCGTAGATATTTATCAGAGTTCGATTAGATACGTGTTAGGATGGCCTGAAGTCGCACCTGTTTATAATGGAGTTTCAAAACCAACTAAAAATGCGTTTAAAACGAGTGAAGAAAAATTCGTTAAAGATCCAGAATATCGATATATATACCCATGGGGGTATATAGTATTTGAATTTGATTCAAACGACGATAGATAT
This sequence comes from Megalonaias nervosa, assembly GCA_016617855.1. Taxonomy (NCBI): domain Eukaryota; kingdom Metazoa; phylum Mollusca; class Bivalvia; order Unionida; family Unionidae; genus Megalonaias; species Megalonaias nervosa. The sequence goes on along the minus strand of JAECUM010009448.1, from coordinate 17,437 downwards.
TACTTTACCGATTTTGATGGTAAAAAGATCCCCAGGTTGAATAAAGCATTATTTATTGTTAACACAGACACCAGGACGAAGATTAGTAACTATACTGTTGATGTAAGATTTATTAAATATTTTTTAGATACTATTAAACCTGAATACGATAAAACGTTTAATGATTTAAGAAATTTACTTATTTCATTATCACAACATTATAATGAAAGTGTAAAGCAGCAAATAATTGAGTCAATAAAACACTTGAATGGTATCTTATTCGATTTATACATCGCCAATCGAAGTATTATAAACACCGCGACTAAATTCGATGGAAATTTTTACACAAATCCAGAATCTAAACAAGTATTTCTTAATCATTATAAAATAACAGAAAAAGATTTACGAACATTTGTTATACCAGATTTAAATAATGCTGAAATGAAGAAATCATTAAATGATCTTATTGAAGAATATTATCCGGGAGTAATTGAATCGTGGAAAAAAATAGCCCCACCACCGGTTATACTAAAACACAATAACAATCCCTTTGGTGTCGGTAGACATATATCGCCAGGCATTGTAAACATAACACCAACAATTGCAGTCAATCTGGTATGTGATGTTATTGAAGGTAGCTATCAGGTAGATCTTTCTAAATCTAGCCAGGCTCAGCAAGGGTATATATTATTCAGTTTTAGTCCGTTGGTCCCTCCAGGTTCGTTAATTGTATCAGAACCAATTAACCCCGTTTACCTGCGAGTTCATAATCCGTTATTATCAAGAATACACTTTAAACTCACAGACCAAAATAATAGAATTCTGGACACGAGAAATGAAGTCCTAAATATAAACCTGTATGTGAAATCATAATACGTTTTTATTATACAAAAAAAAAAATATCCGGATGTTTATTCTTTTGTTTACATAAAATCCGTGCACAATGAAATCTAGAAAGCTGTGGCTGCATATTGATTATTCCATAACAGCTGTGCGTAAAGGTATTTTAAGAACCGCTATATAACTAAATCAATATCCGCTGTTACGGCCCACGCATAGACTCAGTGTTATATAGAATTATATATATTTTGGAAACTATAAAATAACATTTTAGACAGAAAAATGTGGTTTTTGTTAAGAATATTGTAGTTTTTAGGAATGACTGACAAATTGTTAAGCTAAGGTTATTGGTAAACACATACTAACTTTTTCAATATGTATTTGTAACAAGGTCCGATAGCTCAGTTGATAGCGTGTAGAAACTCTCATCCGGAGGGTCATGGTTCGAAACCCAAGAAGGACAAATTGTCTGCGGGGGGCGATTTTATGCCAAGAATTATAATTTATTGGGGGCTTCAGCCACCCCCGTCTTCAGAGTACACCAATCCACTACGTCAACACGTGGTGGATTCACTTTTGTGAATAACCCATTGGTTGATCGTTATGGGTTGGTGTGCTGGTGTGAAGACGGAATTTCATCATCATCATCATCATATCATCTCTTCAAAAATATACAGCGGGGGGTGATATGAGGTCGTGACCTTGTGACTTCACTAAAGGGGTACCCCACACAAGGGCCATTCCAAAAGACACAATCGCAAACTAAAAATAAACCTAATGAGGTTCCAGGTCACAAAGACCAATCAGCCTTTGAGTTCTTAGAGTTTCGGTTACAGATATCTAGGAATTCTTGTAAGGCAATAAACAGAATCTGATTGGTCACTAAAATAAGACCTACACGTGTATAAACAACCCTCTGAGTTCTTAGAGTTTCGGTTACGGATATTTAGGAATTCTTTCGGGAGTAAACTAATAACACGTATAGACAACCCCTCTGAGCCTCTAAAGTTTCGGTTACGGATATTTAGGGGTCTCTTGGGGGTAAATGTCTAAACAAAGATTCGGAACCTCATTAGGTTTATCTGATACAACTATGGAATGGTAGACCGAATGTCACCCCGCGCTGTATATTTTTGTTTATTTTTTATATTAAATATAAAAAATAAATATATATAATGAACCATGAAAACATCAATGATATTATTTCTGCTATTAAAACACTAAAACATAACGGAATAAAAATATCTGATAATCTCGACCCTCAGAAAATCATGTGCGATTTTGAATTACTGCAACAGAGAAAATTTGATAATAAATATACACTATCTTCAAACTACATATTTATAAAATTAATTTATCAAGCTATGCTTGAATCACTAGCTATAGTAAACGACAATCAAATAAAGCTATTTGCACCTCTTGCACGTTCGATCGAAAATATTAAATCGGAACTGTCTCACGAGTACGAAAGAAAAAAGATCGTGGATAATCGTGTAATGCAATTAAGAAAGATTATGCTATCTGATTCTGTCAATGCTGAAAGCGGTGAAGGTGGACCCCTGACAGAGTCAGTGACTGTAATTATGGCTAAACAAAATCCTTGGGAAAATTGACAGAGTCGAACTATCTGTTTTTTGTTAGGAAGACAGAATTAGACATATTCAAATACTATCCACTGATCGTATGTTTTCGAAAATGCAGATCTAGTAATATTATCTGCAACGAATTTTACTGAAGGTGGTACTATGTCAAAATATTTGGCAGCAGAATTAATTGACTTGAACACAATTTCTTCACCATCTACATTTACAGATTTAACAGATCTTGCAAATCGTGCGCCGCCAGTGTTTCCGGATTTACAATTTTGACTCTGTGTAGTAATTCGTAGATTTCCAAGTGAGTTATCAAGCTTATTGCCGTTGATGTGGTCAACCACATATCCATCTTTGATTATTCCAAAAAAACACTCGTAGGTAAATCTATGTGAGTAATAATTTTTATTTCCTTTGGTATTAAACGCAAAATAACCAGTATTGGTAACACTACCTACTGGTTTTTTCAATCTGCAGTTTCTAATCACGCCATCACGAGATGCTTCATAATTGGTAAGGATTGGATGTGACACAAATTCGTTTTGTTCCATTTATATATAATACTATTTGTTTAAATCATTATTTTTTTTGAAAATCTAGCCAAATAATCTTCTTCGGTTTTTATAGGAGAGTCAGCGTTATTTTTTTTGTCATAATATCGTTTTAGTTCTCTGTATTTTTACCACCGCATTGCGCACATAATTGAGTTTTTCCTCGCACTCCAGCACTACACACAATACACGGTTTTGGTCCTAGACTTCCATTTCTGACACATTGCATATGATAACTACAGTATTCATTCACGCATGATTTATTACAAGTAGAAGTATATCCAATTTTGAGCCAAGCACATTTGTTTTGTGTTTCAATCATATACAAAAGATTAATATTCAATTAAATATATACTTGCCTAATTATAATATGGAGGAATTATCCGTTATTGAACCTTCCCCTGCTAGATTTGACCTTGACAGACTATCAGAATATAAATTTAGTACTTCGATGCAGGATCTGGCATTAACGGCTGAGGATGTAACCGAACGTATTCGTGAAGCAAAAAAGGGAATTTCGTGACGATGGTGCAGTTCATGTATGGTCCACATTCAGAGTTGGAAATGTTACTAATATGATGAATGACAAACGAGGAAAAGTAATTATTAATCACCTTGATAATCAAAAATATTTTATTTTAATAAAATTTATTGTAAATACAGAAGAAGATATTTGGATTATTCGTGATAAGCGCGATCCCGTCCGTGTACAGCCCGGGGGTAATATTGTTCTTTTGAGTAATAAATCTAAACCCGGAATACTTACTGGCATTGATAAACCTTACTATATACAGAGTTATCCAGCAACTGCAGTTGTATATGGAATATTTCCGCTGAATGATAAACCTAATGTTGCGGATCTCAAACCGATGAAAATATCAAGAATAAACTGCGTAGCTGAACGAGTTACAGAACACTTTACAAACGCGATACGTGGTAATGGTTTAACTGATTTAAGACGTAAAAAATAAACACATGGGCAGAAACGGTTAAAGATGCTGGTGCATCTATTAAGGATGTTGCTGAACTAGAAAAGTTATTAAGATTTCCAATAACAATAAAAACACTAACCGGAGAGATATTATACGAACCAAAATATATAAAAAATGGAAACCCTATAACAATCGTTGATCATAATGCACATGCATGGACCTCAGCAGTAACAATATTTCCACGAGATAGAACGGTTAAATTTTATAACGGTGGCATCTTTGATTTTATTAAAAATATCAGCAAAAGCGACCCTGTATCCGTTTGGTTATTTCAGAGTTCGGAATATGATCATTGCGATCAGTTTGTAATGGTGATATTTACCGTACAGAATTTCTTCATGAAGAAATGGAACATCTTGCATTGAAATATACCTCTGATGATGTCATAGTTGGACAATTACTGAATAACTGTTTTACCGTACCATCGGTTGCTGCCCATTTCGCTCAGGAGAAAAATTCATGGAAAACGACACGATCAGAATTCCTTGAAGATGCCAAGAAAAGCTGTGTAGAATATGGTCACGGTGGATTATGGAACACCAAATACGATTATAATGATGTTATCTCAGTTGATATGGCTGCATGTTATCCTGGGAGTTTTCTTGGATATGGGGTATGTTCTAAATACTTTAAGAGATTCGGACATCCTACACATGACATGACCAGGGTTGCGATAAACGGACCCCTTCCCATGGAAGGACCAGATGTTGACCTAACAGGATTTGCTCACGTAGAATCATTCGAGTTTAGAGAGGGTCTCCATGCGATTACTTATGTTTGGTTTGGAAGACATTTTTTCAGAGCGATGTTGGGTTCCGATAGTACTATTGCGGTATATGCTTGATGCTGGATTTTTAATATCGTTGAGGGTAACTGAAGCAATTATATCGTATAGTTCACAGAAGCAAGTTTGGTTACCAGAACCGAACAGATTTAATATCGATGATACCAGAAAAGAATTCCCTGATATTGATGAAGATCATATTATTAAAATAAATAAATGCAGAAACGAGTACGATGAAAAATTTGCAAAAGATCTCGGTAGAAAGATAATCGGTAAATTTACTCAAGGTGGTTCATACGATTATAAACGAGCGTGTACAAGATTGATTATGGACGATGCTGAACTAGATTTTATAATCGCTGATACAACTGAGAAAAATGCGTTTATAAACAGATGTAATGCTTATTTATCAGATAAAATGAAACTAGGTACCATTGTGAGCTACCTTGATGGCGACTCACCACAATTTACTCATTTAAGATCTTCGATGTTAGCTTATGTTTCGATAAACCTACTATCGATGATAAATAAATTTCCTCATCACGCTGTCAGAGTCGCTACGGATTCATTTTATGTACATAAAAAATATAAAGATTTATTAAAACTCGATAATGGTGAATGGGGAACATGGAGAATAAAACAAGAAAATATATTTAGTTATTCTGAATCTGCAGATGTTGAAATTGTGGAGACATATTACAAAAATAATAATCAAATATTAAAGTCATCTGCACCATCTGTGTATGATTCTGTATCTAGACATAAGACCGTTTATCTTAATGGGTGTGGTGGTTCAGGTGAAACAACTCGTGCGATTAATTTATTTATGAATAATAGTTCAGATATAATTGTTTTGACACCGACGCACAAACTTGCTAGAGAAATAAAGCAACGAGGAGTAAAATCATGTACATATCACAGTTTCTTTAGATGGTGCGGAGACACGTGGACTCCATCGCGGATGGGTGAAAAATATATACCTAAATATATTATATGGGACGAGATATGCACGGTGTCGTTAGAAATACTAAAAACATTTCTTGATTGGTTGTTATTGAAGAATACTGCTGTGATTATGTGCGGCGATCATGGTCAACCACCACCCTTTGTTGGAGAGTCTCCACATGAATGGCTGAAGAATAACGTAAATTATTATGAAGAAATACATAATGACCATAGAGCTATTGATGAACCGCTGAAGGAATTTAAAAGATTAATCAGACTTCAGCCAGACAGAGTACAATGTGAGATAATGCGAGGAGTAATTCCAGAGATTTCTATGAATGAATTTTGGACTTTATGGAATCGCGCTGATTTAATAGTCGCGAGTAGAAAGATAGTTCGTGATGAACTACAGAATAAATTATTTACGTTACATAAAGAAAAGTTTTCAGATCTACCTGTATCTTTGTGTTATCGCCCCTCAGATACTCGACGACAGAATATTGATGTTGAAATTCCTGGTGCCTTGGTTCCACCAAGGATACAGAATCTTGTCTTGAATGATATTATTTTAGTCGATATTAATGTCGTTGAGAATGTGCTGAGTATGAATAAATCGCCGTGGACGTTAGGATACGCTATAACTATTCACTCATCACAGGGGTTAACTATAACTGATACTAAAATCTGGATTGTAGATGATCGGATCGAATGGTCGAATTTAGTCTATCTCGCCGTATCTCGAGTCAGGAGAATATCTCAACTACATAGGGTTATTATGAATTTTATAGAAAATAATGATCAGACTGTTAATAATGACGTAATAAGAAAAAAACTATCTGGTTATAAGCGGTGTGACAAAAAAAAAATAAACGTGATTTTGATATTGATACTGAATTTATTATAAAACTAAAAACACAACAGAATAATAATTGTGCAAGTTGTAACTGTAATATGTTATGGCAATATTTGAATAATAATCCAAGACAATTTACCGTAGACAGAATTAATAGTGATCTCGGTCATATACGTGATAATGTGATGCTGACCTGTCTTGAGTGTAATCGACGTCGAGGCTCTGGACGTTTACAAAATTGAACGTGGTGGTAATTGTGTATTCTCAGGAATTATTTGCAATTGTTCACGTACAAATCCACGTTGAGGGGCTGTAGAATCTAGTCTGTATATTGGAGGTCTACCAGTAGATCTAACCACGCTAGAAATTTTATGTGTAGTCACGCTCCAGATAGGATCGGTTGCTCTTTTTTTACCGCCTTCAAGTTCGCCAGGTTCATATAAATATCTAACTATAACATTACCTAATACTGGTTGAGAGAAAGATTCACGTCGTCCGTAGTTATTGGGTATATATTTTTTTTTTATCGCATTAGAAGGTTTCATGGAAGTTGCACGAGTAATTTCATTATTCAACGCAGCTATCACACTCGGTAATCTTGCAACCTATTCACGAGATCTATCTTTGAGGTCAGTAGATATTTCCTTTGCGTATTGGTATCCGAATAACCGCTCGGCAAGTGTTCTATTAAATCGTTCAACGATTGCCTGATCACGATGAATTTCAGTATGTCCTCGTCTGATTTTAACGTTATGTTTCTTCATCAACGATGATACTACTCCAAGAAATTCTTTACCAGGATCAACTTGTAATAACCGTGGCCATCGTAGACCACCACGTTGATAAATGCGTTCAAACGCAGATGCAACTTCAGATGTTGTCTTTGTTGATAATGGCTCCGCTTCTTTATATCTACTCGCAATGTCAACGACAGTTAATGCGTATTTGTACGTGCGTGATTTTCGTCCACGTGTTTTAATGGTATCGTGTGGTAAAAACAAAATATCTGCTTGATGAACTTCATTAGGAACGCTAACATCAAAATGCGTGTAATGAATTTTTTTAGGTGGACTTAGGAAGATTTGCCATATTGCCTGTCGTGCTAACCATGATGCAGCGACATTACGTGAAACTTTTGCTGCTTCGGCGAGTTTACTAATTGCTGCCTTACCTCTCCAAAATCCTCTCGGGGAATAATAAACAGATTCCATTATGATAGTTATATAATTAATTGCCAGCCCCTAACACTAGTTTACCTTTCATAGCAGTTTTTACTAGAAAACTAGCTAATTTTTCTCTGAGAGATTTATTAGGTATAGAATTTAACGCGTGAATCAATTTCACATCCGCAAGATGTCGGTGTTGCAAATCCTTACTTTTATACGCGACATCGTGAACGTGACACGCTTGATCGATCTTATTTACTGGATACTCTCCTGGTTTTGGTTGATCTTGATCATCGAGTCTGATATCAAGACGAGTTCCAGGACCACAATAATTATATCCGGGTAATTGTTTCTCACCGGGATATTTAGCCCATGGAGTTCCTGGTAATTTTCCTAACGAAGCAGCGATATCACCCCACCTGTCTTTGTTGGAATAAATTTATATTTCTTGGTGCCACATTTCACACACTTGCCTGTAAGTGCACGTCTTTTATTTCTTGTTGTTATTGTTGTTAATTCAGTAGTATCGGTAGGTGCTCTGCATCGAACACAATATAGACTCATATTATTTATTATATGGATATAATTGACTTTTCTGCGACACGAAAACAAGAGCCAGTAAAACACCATCCAGTGCTTCCGAATTCTATCAGAATGATTATAATAGGCCCATCTGGAAGTGGGAAGACGCAATTACTGCTTAATCTAATAATGCGATGGCTGAAGTGGGATAAATTATATTTAGTAGCGCCATCTGTAGATGATCAGCGATGTTACGAAGTACTTCAAGATTTTAATGAAAACGCAAAATCGTTACATGAAGACAATGTCATAGACTTTATTACTGATATTGATGAAGCGCCATCTGTAGATGATCTGGATGGATTCATTAATAATTTAGTAGTGTATGATGATGTTATGCTGGACAAACAATCAAATCCAGCTAGAATATTTTCACGAGGTAGACATAAAAATACAGACGTGATTTATGTTACACAGAGATATACACAAATTCCAAAAGTAATCAGAGACAACTGTAACATTTTAGTTGTGTTCAACGGAGTAGATAATCATACGCTGCAGAATATTTATTATACTTGGTGTTCAGGCGACATGGACATGAATAAATTTAAAAATTTCTTTTCAAAAGCACAAGCTGCTCCCTTTGGTTTTGTAACGATAAATTTACACGATCCAAGGTCACGATATCGCAACGGACTTGATATAATTTTTGGATAAAAATCATAGCAGCAGTAGAGCTAATTTAACTGAATGTGGTTCTCCAATACTCATTATTGATAATATCTATAATGGCTGTTTAATTTATAGCAGCAGAGAGGCTGAATGACATACGCGTAGTGACCAGATTGTGAAAAAATCTGGTCAATTAAAGAAGTTTTCATTATTAAAGCAAAAACTTCTTTTTTCAGCCTTCGTAGGAACCCTTAATTTTCAAAAATAAAGTCTCTACAAAGTTGTAGGGTTCAGCCTCTCTGCTGCTCATTTACTTGATGATAGAAAAGAAGAGAAACCCTTATTTCCTCTATTCAAATCAAATATAAACTGAAACTGATAATGATTTCGTCCATAGCCCTAGAGGGAAGATTGAAACAATATAGGTATTTTAGATGATGAGTTTAATGCGGCAGTTCAGAAATAAAATGTAAGCTAGTAATTTGGCTGACAACCCATCTATCAGAAAATTAAAATCGAGGTCACATAATAGCTTCATGTCATCGTCAGAGAATGTCGCTGTTCTTCCCTTTAATCGCACAATGAAATCTGAGTATTAATTTGTGTATTGAACTGTATCTAACTGTATCTCAGTCTTCACATTTTGAAACTTCTCGACATTACCTTAAAATAGTTTGGTACTTACATGTCGTTGACCGAATGGAGCAAATACAGCACATTGTTATGGACTATAGTATAGAAACTGTTCCAGGCACGTATTAAGTATGACTGGTTTAAAAGGAATTTGAGGTTCATTTCTTAGTAAATATACCACTACTTTCGTTTTACTTGGCATTTGTGTAATTTCGAACTGTGTCTTGTGGTGGAAATGTCGAGCGGCAATATTGTAGTAGACCTCAAAAAAGGGGTGAACATTCAACCTCTTTCTAGAGTGAAATCATATTTTGGTTTAATCTCTGAAGATATGATGTAAGTGTATTCAAGTATTCAGGAAGTGTCCAAATTGAAATAAAATAAGGTCACGGGAAACTAGTAAAGGAGGAAGAAGTTGTGGATCATCGAACCAATTTGTCACTTTAAGCATTATTTTTGTACAACACACGCAATTTAATTTTAGTGGCCGAGTGGTCTAAAGCGCTGACTGTTACGGATCACTGCCATTTCACCTCTGTCTGCGTGAGTTCGAGTCCAGGCTCGGCTAACGTGGGTACGTGAGAAAGCCTGCCAGTAGCTTCTCGTGGGTCGGTGGTTCTTCCCGGGATTTTCCAGGGTTCTTCCTCCACCATTAATACTGGCCGCCATGTATAGCCTATCTTGTGCTGAAAAATGGCGTTAAACCCTATAACAACAACAACAAAATTTAATTTTACTTAGGATTCAATGGGATTTGCCCTGGATGAACCGCAAGAGCAAGAGCAAGCAAAACGGCCAGTCTGAGCCACTTACATAAGGCGATAAGCTAAAACACGCATATTGTCACCACTGCTATTTGACGAGTTTCCAACATCATGAAATAACTTACATGACTTAACCTATCCAATAGGAATTAGCTTAATTCATCTAATATACCACATGGCTGACCTCTCCAATGAGAAAACCAGAAAAACTTAAACATATTTACTAATAATTTTATTGTTAGTAACTGTCAACAAGTAATTATGCATCTATTTATAGTTCCTATGCAATTCTAAGTTAGTTAATAAAAATAGACACAATGCACAGCTAACGATAACCACTACAATTTATAGCCATGAATAAAAATTTGTTGTTTTGCAGCTGATATCGATGTTGGAAGCCATATTTGTTCATTAACAGAAGATTTGGCTTTGTTTTATTTCTTGTTATCATTCTACCTGATCTGTTTTTTGTTTTTTGTTTTTTGTTGTTGTTTTCTTGCTAGTCTGTGTACTTTTAAGGGAGGCAGTTATGTGGTGGTTGAAATGGTAGCTTTTTTGCTATTACAATCAATTATTATTAAACATAAACGAAGAATCTCTGTTTCTTTAGGATAAGTTTGTATTACGTCTTACAAATGGGGATATTATGTAACACCGTGTAGGATGTGGGTTCTGAAGTCGGGAGGGTTAAGTTGGTATGAACAAAAGCCAATTTCCAAGCTCTTAGCAATATACCTAAAGCAATATTTCTAGAAATTGTTAAATAATTTATATCTTACATTCATTCACAAACAGAGCATCTAAATGTGGTTTTCATGAAATTCCAACATAATAACGTATTTCTGTCGAATAAAAAACAGTGGACTTTTAAATATATTATGGTCCACAGAAACTACAGAGCACATGAACATTAGGTAAAAGTAAATAATCTTGTAGAGTCCTCTACTTTATTCCACAAATCATTACCCGCATCTTTCCGAATTTAAACGAAATGTTATCCAAAACAAAATTTTCTCTGTGTGTGTGTGTGTGATTTAGATTTTTAACGTAGCTTTAACAATTTTTCAGTCATATCGCTCCGATGTCTGCAGTGTGGCAGTTTATAGAGATGTCTAGCACTGGGGCATCATGCCGCAGACATGTGGCATGATGCCCCCCCTCCCAGTCACATTATCCTGACACCAGGCCGACCAGTCCTCACACTAACCTCTCAATGCTGAGCGCCAAGCGAGGCAGCTGTCAGTACCATTTTTTAAAGTCTTTGGTATGACTCGGCCGGGGTTCGAACCCGCGACCTCCCGCATCCGAGGCAGATGCTCTATCCACTAGGCCACCGGAGTGGTCCAAAAATGTTCTAGGTCTTTACAACATCATGTGCCTTAATGTGCATTGACAATATAAAGAGTAGTACTTACTTACTTCTGTCTTTCTGACAGAAACGTCTATAGTTCGACACGAGAGTTTGCTAATATATGGGCGATACAGTTTTCCTATAATATGTGCATTTTCGTATTTTTGATATCACAACAAGTTACGTATCACTTTATATGATTCCGATTGGTCCAAATAAGCCCATAAAATTTTTGTGCAGTATTCTTTATACTGATTGGCTGCGATCGTGGGAAAGCTTTTTTAACCCCGCCTTCTGGACTTTTTGTTTTCACGATGAACATCTTGGCGGCCATTTTCGATTCGCCACATATGAAATTGAGGAAAAAAATGGTCTCATGTATCTGAATACGCTCAGGGTACGTCATGTATAAAATATCATCATATTAAAAATGGCGTAAAATCGTCAAGACAAGAACAACAATAACATCTAAGTGTATTGCTCAGTTGATATAGGGTATGTGTGATGGTGGTGGAAGGGGGAGGGGGCTGTATATCTCTAACATGGAATCCACCCTATATACAAGTGTTGTTTAAATGTTAACTTCGAGAAGTAAATAATCTCACCTCTGTTCACAGAAGAACGTGGAAATAAGCCGGTCTCCCAAATGACAGAACTTTTTATCCAACCACAGCATATTTACGCGGTAAATGTTCAATACAGTTCAGACTCAAAATGATGTGTTTTATGTCTTCTGTAGTCTACTGTTCCAAATCAAATAATGCTAATATCCGGTCATAAATAAATTCATGTAATTATGGGAATTTATGCATCCAGTAATCCTCCTTTTACACGAATATCGCCACAATATCATGCTTAATTGTGAAAATGACACTTTAGTGCAATCATGCATCGTCTGCTTTACTGTAACTGGTACCGTAGCAACCAATGTGACATCACATGTAATGGACATTCTGTGTTGAAAAATTATTTTGACTGTACAATGTTGTGCTTATTCGGAAGGAAACTTTTTCTTTGATTTATAATTTGTAAACGTGTATAGTCTATTTTTAAACGTTAATACTAGATCAACTTCGTTTATGACAATTTTTACGCACAACAAATACAAGTTGCAAAGTCTCAGTCAGAAAGAACGAAATTATTCGTTCTTTTTTCTATCTAAATAAGTTCGACTGAAATAAAAACTGTGATAAATATAAAATGGGTAATGATTTAATATTATATTTATGAAACTCTTTGAATAATGTCCAGCCTTTTGATCGCCAGAAGCTGTATCTTATTCAACACGTTCCATAAATTCAATATTAACTCATCACCCATTTGAGATTCTCTCTCTCTCTCTCTCTCTCTCTCTCTCTCTCTCTCTCTCTCTATATATATATATATATATATATATATATATATATATATATATATATATATATATATAACATTTCCCTTGTTATACATTATTCTTCCTAGTCATCTGCTTAAAATGCTTAATCAACAGGATATACGGGACATATGATCATGTATAAAATATTAGAGCAAACCGGATTCCATCACTGCCAATGATGATAGGATAAACCCATGCGTATTCCATTATGCACGCACTATAAATTGCTTTCTGTTTTTATTGCTGAAAAACCCTGCAACACAACTAGCTTCAGCTCTGTACAGAATGCAATATTTTAAATTATTCGTTTGGAAAATCGAAAAAGAATAGGAACTAGAAACTCTTTAATAACAAAAGACAAAATCATGCAGAGTTCATAATTAATGTCAAGTTACTATTGCATGCCTTTGCAAAGGGTGAACAAGATTACATAATAACCATTACTGAGGCATATATAACTTGAAATAATGATTAGCCTCATATATTATTTTTGTTTGTAGATCTTTGATCAATTCACAAATCTTTACAACTAGCCATTAAAATTCATTTTAGTTTACGTTTCATTCATTATTTAGATAGCAATGTACGTATCCGGACCTTTTTGATTGCAACCATACCGTCCTTAATTTCTTCAATTCCCTGCGTTTATTGAAATAACACTAGGAGCTTCTATTTCTATAACACACGTAAAAAGTCATACAAATGAACAGTATTATAGTCGATCAGAAGAAATGATATAGAAAAAAATTAAGAAAACCCTTTGGCCATAAATACAAGATATATACCTTGCAGCTATGTTTTTTATTAGGGCACTTGTTGCGCATTTTGTGACCGACTCTAGTTCAGATAGAACTAAACTGAGTACATAACTTCAGATATTGAAGATAAACGTGTTCTTAAAATGTCAAAATAGGTAAACTCTTGAGAAATGTATACCTCTTTATTTACCACGAGCATGGTATAAATGTTATGAAAGATTTCACTTACCACATAGAGTGAAGGACTTATCTATCGAAGTAATTTCACGCGTGAATAGTTTCCAATCCAAGTAGAGTTAATGTTTAGCAATATAACACCGCTAGCCTATTCATGGATGAAGATCAAAACAAAATATACACGTCTTCGTCTCTTTAACATGACATAATTCATGAGTTTACTGATTATCATTATCACTAGAGCATTACTTGTGGTCTTAAAATAGGTATTTTCAGAAAATAGCATGATGTATTTTTGTTGTAATCGCATTGATCATAACACACGTGGTGGCATGAATAACTTCCTAAATAAGATTAAATGTGCACCAGATTTAGTTCAAAGTATTTAGTGTGGATTTATAACTTTTGACTACGACTGACGACTGAGAGTGGAATAAGAGGTGGTAGAAGCATGATATCATAGATCACGAATTTTATGCAGACAAGAGTCAAAAATAAAATGTGATGGCTACTAAGAAAGGTCTATTTTGTATAGCAGGCACCTGTCCCCCAATAACCTCTTTAAATTTGCAATGATCTCACAGATGCCGGCTCTAACTTCAGATAGGAAAAAATGTTGGTTAGAGAAAAGTTTGTTCAACATCCACGATGTTAACAAGACATGGTGAATTTTCGAAGTAGACATGCAACTTCATTACAATTTGCACGACCATTTCAATGGTTACATAGGAGATTGTAGCAAAGGAAAATAATTTATCTCCATTACAAAAGAGAATGATAAATAATTAAATGGGAGCGAAAACAAGTTTGGTTAAAGTTATTGTGCATATTGAAAATAAAGAATGAAACATATGTGATATATTACTGAAACTGTAAATATTTCAAATAAAAAAAGATGCGCAGAGTTGTTGCAAAAGCAACCTTGCCAAAATACATACAAATCACTCGTATCAGTATGAGACAAAAACATATCATGATTTTGCCAAAAAAATACTTCTACAAACTGATTAACAATTCAGTTGTTCAGTAAGCAACGAAAGATCTCAGGAAATGGACAACATTTATAATATGTCCAGAGAAAATAATTTTTGATTGTGCCATAAAGACATATCATTCACCAGGAGAGCAATTATGTTTGGTTTGGTTCATTTCATTACGAAAAGAAACATATAAAACAAACCAAACCTCTATTTAGAGGTTTTACTATGTCAGAGCTATCCAAATAGTTGATGTACGAATTCTACTAGAATAATTTAGAAAGCAAATATGGCAAAAAATGCTGTTGATAAGACAGAACATATTAGAAAGTGCATAAAAAATTACATCTAGTTCTTCGACATTAGTGACTATGACAAAGACAATGTGTTTAACATATCACAGATGAATAACAATTTCACCAGTTTTTTCAAAGATGAGCTAAATGGTGAACCAAGTAGCTGGTCCTGAAAGTTAATTGTGAAAAAAGTTGATTTATACAGGACCGAAAAAATTTTAAAGGTATAAAACTGCGTGTTTGGAAGAAAAATAAAAATGAGCGTTCATGCACTTATAACCATTGCTTGATTCACACCATAAAGACTACGTTATGGTTCCAATAGCACACAGAAATGAGAAACGGAATGAGTAATCTCATCAAAAGTATGTTTCTTTATTCTATGTTAAAGTATAGGCGGTCTTGGATTTCATTTCATCAGGCATTAAGCTATTCTCTTCAATACTGTCTCCATTTCCTCGCTGTCCTTACTGTAGAGGACAATCAAAAACCGTCTATTTGAGCCGCAATATTTGATCACAGCTAGCCTCATAAAATCACATGTTTTCTTTTCTATGTTATCAAGATTCCCCCATTCATCAATCATAAACAAATTCTTAGTTCCCTGTATGTATTAACGAGTAACTCAAACCACATTAATTTATCTTCTGGATCTATTAGGATTATCTATTCATCTCCGAATATCCACTTTTTAACGTATGATGTTTAACACATAAACGTTCGACAGATCGTGACGACTTAATCAAAAGTCTGTATTTAGACTATACCACATTTAGTGTACTCACTGCTTTACTACAATTAGCCATTCCACAAATTATCGTGTCATGGGGTTCTTTCAAATACAGTTGTACCTCGCTTAATGTTTCAATGTAAATGTTATAAATTGTAAAATAAAAATTAATGGCCCGGAGGACATTCGTATTAAATACATCTATATTTTTAGTATCGATCTTAAAACCTTATGAATATCTCAAGTAAAGAGGACCCTAGGCTGGCTTACAGTCCTGTCAATTTTCTTAACGTTTTAGGTTGTCGATAATACAACAATATCAGTAGGGTGCCATTAATTATTGATAATCCATCTTCGACGGATTATCAGCAGGGGAATAAAAGATAAAGAATCAATTGGCAAAGCAAACATACATTGACGACTGCATCTAGGTTAAAAGGACACATGCATGCACCTGCCTCACTCGCGACGCATCGATGTATATAGAGCTTCATGATTTGTTTAATAAGGGTTTTGATATTGTGTATATAGCGTTAATTTGTGAAAATGAAAATAAAGTTTGGTAGAGTGTTATGTTTTTTTAACAATGTTTTCATGTGGAGCGGTAGGGATAGGATGATTTTTTTTCCAAAATGGAAATTAGGATTTTTGTGGGTATATCATCTAGGCTAGAGGATGGGGTACCTATACGCTTGAGGGTGGGGTGGGAGACGATTCCTCTTCCAAAACATCAACTTGAAAATGTTGACCACAAATTATAGCATTTTTCATTTTCAATTAGTAAACTTACCAAGTCATCCAATCACCAGATATACAGGTCAAAATGAACTAAGTTCACTTGTCAATGGATGATGACAAAAGACAATTGGATGGTTAAAAGAACAAATTACCTTATTGTAACATTAATGCCTTGACTTGAAAGTGAACCACTAACCTCAGATATTTGCTTCTTTTACTTTGTTTCAAAATATCTACCATCTCTAATTTCATTTCGTTTGCAGTTAAAGGAGTATCCTCAAACGTCGATTGTAATGCCTTTATCCTTCCTGTAAAATACTGTATAGCATATGTAGTCTCTCTCACATCTTGAATCATAGAGTTTTAATTTTTACTATCACCAATACAGATGTATTAAAATGAATTTTATGACATCAAAACTACTTACAGAAATCAATCTGAGAGAAACGATAACATGTTATCTTTGAATATCAGCTTTCTATCTTGGGTCCCCTTGCACAGATTTGTAGGATAGACGATAATGATGTAATCAAACAATATATTTGAATCAATCACTAACTAGTGTAGTGCAAACGATGTTTTGCCAGTTTGTCACTGCTCAAAAGATCATGTTATGTGTGCATTCAGATAGATTCAACTGTAGCCATAACGACGGAGACTCATCTGTGTGCAGCGTGGAATTCATTTATACCTGTTTAAAAGTGGATTGAATTGAGCTGATTTTTTAAAAATGTTATATATA
>JAECUM010009447.1:0-64289 GCA_016617855.1 Megalonaias nervosa | reverse complement strand
ATATATATATATATATAAACTCCAAAATGTTCATTTACCGGCAAGACCTATTTGGACACGTCATTTGTTTCGATGAAAGCATTTACACTAAATTATTCTTTGCAAAATGTTGCTAAAGGATATTAACAATATTTACTTATGCAAGGCAAGTGCAGTCTCGACTATTTTTGTTTAAAATCCGAAACCTAAAGATATTAAAAGGTAGTCAATTACCTTATGAATGAATTAAAAGAACCGTGTTGGATTGATTCACATTAGTGATGGCATAATACCAGAAGAAAATTATAAAACCAGCAATGAATTATAAATATCAAGGAGGCATTTTTGTAGGGCACAAACATTTGCGTTCGATGACATGAAAAATGTTTCACATATTAGCTTACAAATACTTGTATCATTGATTCATTCATTTATTCATTCATTCATTTATTCATTCATTCATTCATTCATTCGTTTGTTCGTTCGTTCGTTCGTTCAGTCAGTCAGTCAGTGAGTCAGTCAGTAAGCCACTGATACATAAATACATATGAACATATGTATATCGATGATTAATTGAAATATAAAATTGATATATTTGACAGTATTCTTCTTCGTCCTATTTCAAATTCAATTGATTTCCTTCTCTCTAACGTTCTTCGCTGATTGATGTATCTCCATGTGTATGATTTTTGACATGTGTTTCTTATTTTCAGTAAGTAAAACTTGAGATTTGATAAATCCAAATCAGAGATGACGATAGTGGAAGAAACAAAAACAAAAGAAAGAAATTAATATAAAACAGTCATAAAGAAATAGAATGCAAAAGTGGACACCTTGCCTCATTTTATTATAGTAATAACATTTGTGATATCTTATTTCCTCCAGGCGTAATACAAATGTATTTTCTGTTATAAATAGTTGTTGTGTTAAAATGGAAAAGAGGGCAAGCTGTACCTATGTGATATTAACAAAATTGAAAAATAAAATTGAGAATTAGATTACTTGACGATTGAATTTAATTACATCTTTTGGAGAGGATATTTTAAGTTCCAATCGATTTATATGTCCTAACCATAATTCTAGAAAGATTACATGACATTAAATTCTGAGTACTGATTCTATTGTGCACTAATAATGTATTACTTACTGATTATTTTTGTATTCTTCCTTTTTTTTTGGGGGGGGGGAGGATAAGTAATCTGAGTTGTTTGAAACATGCTTGTATTCCAAAAAATCTACACGGGATAGTTGTTGAACTCACATTCTTTCTTTTAATTGAAGCGAATTTTGTATACGACTTATTACATGGTGTAATTTGCAAAAACGAATGCCAATCGATTGTTCTGTAAGGTCTCTGACCTCTGTAAATTCAGAACCTCTTTCATATAAAATGCTTCAATTTCATTTTAGATTCCATGCAACATTTTGTTTCTTTCTGTAAAAACACTTTATCCAAGACGACACACTGAAAATGCCTTTTGATAAGTCATCATTGTTACAGTTTCCAGATGACACTAATATAAATAACTATTCACAGACAGCATATGAATTGATATATCTGAGTTAATATAGATAATGACATTTCCAAGTTTGATTTTGTTTCAAATAAGATTGTTACACATATAGCTTTTTATACTACTGATAGGACTTGCCTCGTTGAAGTTATATGCATTACACTGTATTATCAATAATATCGATATAATGCCAAAATTGCATAATTTTCTTTATTAATCGTTAATTCTAACATTCAGTTTCAAATGTTTATACTAGAGAGCATTTTAAATAAATTGAATGCTTTTCTTAGGAAAGAAAAATCGAAGGAAGGTACAGAAAATTATTTTTCTCTACTTATTTATATAAAGCGAGATGTCGGACATTTCGAAACACATGACAGGATTCCATCTGGTATTCCCTATAATATTTCAGGTCAGTTAAGACGTAATGACGCAATATGAGTTGTTAAGTCCACTGGGCTTTCCATGTACATCGTTAAGTACCAATATATTTGTATATTATGACATCACATGATTTGAAACCAAACTGTGCATCGAGTAATTACTTCATACCGATTGGAGCAGTTACTAAATATTTTATGTATATTGCTTGTATAGTATATCGAATGAAAGCCAGAAAGAATCAGTTTATCGTTAATTATTGATATGAAGATTTTAAAAGAGCCAATACCGTCAAAGTTGATGACATGATCTGTATAACTGAGGAAATACCTTCAAAAGTAGTGATATGGTTAATGGAATAGTATGAATACCTCTGTAAATACTGACATGATCATTTCAGAAAACCCACCAGTCCATACATATTGATGTGATTAATAGAAAAATTTGCGTAAATATGATACTAGTAATATTTTTGTGACATAATCACAATCACTAAAACATCAAATACCTTAATACGAAAAGGCACTAAAAACTATGCAGGAATAAAATTATAGAATACCCCAAACAAAGAGAAAATCCCTTCCATGCTGTTTTGATATTGTTACGTATATGTAATTAAATTGCTTGTGTGTTAGTTTTAAATTCTTTTTATTTTAGTTTTGTTTCATTATATTTTATTGTAATGATTATTTTCACGGGATTTGATATTTTGAAAAAAATATCAGTCTGATTAGAACGTAAAAGTATGACTTAAGCACTATTTTGAGCTCACTTTGGTTCATAGATTTCAAATTCAAGTTTTGACATTACAAGAAATATCAGGTTAGTGCTCCCTTTTAGAGAAAAAGAAGCAGACAAATATTTTATTTATTTTGATAAAGTTGCTGAAAATTTGAAATGGCCAAGGGAGCATTGGACTCTATTATTGCAATGTGTACTTTTTGGCAAGGCCCGAGATATCTATGCATCCCTGTCAGTACAACAAAGTTCTGATTATGATTTGGTTAAGGAATGCATCTTAAGGGGTTATGCGTTAGTCCCTGAGGCTTATAAGCAAAAACTCAGAAACTATAAAAATGAAGCTGGACAAACTCATGTCGAATTTGCTAGAGAAAAAGAGCAGTTATTTGAGAGATGGTGCTTACCCAAGAAAGTTGAACATGATTATGAAAATATCAAACACCTTGTATTACATGAAGAGTTCAAGAACTGTGTCCCTAGTGACATTAAGAATCATCTTGAAGAGTATAAGATTGAAACATTGGAAAATGCTGCTCTTGCTGCTGATGAATATTCTTTAACTCATAAAGTTCCTGTTTTAAGCAAATCATTCACTCAGCAGTCTACAAGTAGAAAGGTATCTCAGCCTAATACGACTCCTCCTAAAACTCAGTCTGGCACAACTTCTAAAAATCAAGCTTCTGATAAACTTGATGCAAAATCCTTGCCTATTCCTACGTGTACCTATTGTAAGAAAAAAGGACACGTCATTTCTGATTGCTTTAAATTGAAATATGGGCATCAGAATCAAGATAGACCTATCCCAAATGCTCTTATTTCTAAGAGGTCAAGGTCACTGTCATGTATTGAAAGCAATATATTTGTTGGGTCTAATAAACCCAAGTCTGATTTTATTATGGAGAATTATGAATCATTCATGTAGAAGGGTTCTATATCACTCTTGAGTGATTTGGCCAATCCTATCCCTATTAAAATTTTAAAGGATACAGGAGCTTCTCAGAGTCTTTTATTATTAGGTACTTTGCCTTTTTCTGAGAAGTCCTGTTCTAATGAGAGTGTTCTCATTCAGGGAGTAGAGTGCGGCTTTGTTAATGTTCCTCTCCATTCTGTAAATTTGTCATCAGACTTAGTTTCAGGACCTGTGACAGTCGGTATAGTGTCTAACTTACCCGTTAAGGGCATTCATTTGTTACTAGGCAACGACCTAGCTGGAGACAAGGTTGTGGTTAATCCACTTGTAACTGACAAGCCTTCTTTGGATCGGAAAGTTGATCCCATTGAAAAAGAATACCCTGATTTATACCCAGCTTGTGCAGTTACCAGAGCTATGGCAAAGAAAGTTCTTGAGAATGATTTTGATAAGGAAAATATTCCTTTAGCTGACACATGTATTGGTCAGGTTTTTGATGAGGTCACTTTCAATCCTAATTTGGATCAATCTAAAGGTATTGATCACAGTGATCCTCTTTTAACTACTCATTCTCTTTTATCTAATCAGGGAGACAAACGACAATCACTTGTCGTCGAACAGGAAAAAGATCATGAGATCTCTTGTTTGTTTCAGAGGGCCATTAATGAAACTGAAGCTAATGAAGTACCTGTCTGTTATTTCATTAAAAATGGAATTCTTGTGAGAAAATGGAGACCTCCCGAGGTACCTGTTGGTTACGAATGGTCAGTGAACTATCAGATTGTAGTTCTAAAATCTTACAGACAGGAAATACTTAGTTTGGCCTATGAAATTCCTTTGGCAGGTCACTTAGGGATTAATAAAACTTATCACAAGATCTTGACTCACTTTTATTGGCCAAAAATCAAAAGTGATGTTTGTAAATTTTGTAGATCTTGTCATACTTGTCAAATGGTAGGAAAACCCAATCAGAAGATACCTAAGGCTCATCTGCAACCAATTCCTGCATTTGACGAACCATTTAGCAGAATTATGGTAGATTGTGTTGGTCCCTTACCTAAGACCAAGTCAGGCAACAATATTTGTTGACCATTATGTGTGCGTCAACAAGATTCCCAGAGGCAATTCCTTTGAGGAATATTAAAACTAAAACCATAGTAAAAGCTTTGATAAAGTTATTTTACTCAATTTGGCCTTCCGAAATCTGTCCAATCGGATTAAGGGTCAAATGTTATGTCTGGAATTTTCCAGCAAGCTATGCACGAATTTGGCATTCAACAATTTAAATCTTCTGCCTATCACCCTGAGAGCCAAGGGGCTTTAGAAGGATTTCATCAGACTTTGAAGAATATGATTCGGTCATATTGTTTTGATACGAGTAAAAATTGGGATGAAGGCATTCATTTACTTTTGTTTGTTGTTAGGGAGTCCGTTCAAGAATCTTTAGGATTCAGTCACTTTGAACTAGTTTTCGGACATACTGTGCGTGGACCATTGAAATTGTTGAAAGAGAAACTTCTTTCTAATGAAGATACTGAGTTCAATCTTCTTGATTATGTTTCTGATTTTAAGTACAAGTTGTCAAAAGCTTGTGAGGTCGTAAGAGGAAATCTGCACTCTGCTCAGTCCAGAATGAAATCGAGATATGATAAAAACTCAAGGGATAGGAGTTTTCAGCATGGTGATGGAGTTCTAGCTCTCTTGCCTGTTCCACAAAATCCCCTTCAGGCCAAGTTTTCTGGTCCATACACGGTTGAAAAGAAAGTAAATGATTTAAATTACATCATAAATACTCCTGGTAGGCGAAAACAAAAACAACCTTGCCATATTAACATGTTAAAGGATTATATTGAGAGAGATAGCTAAGTAAATCATGCAATTAATTTAGTTGTGCCTGTCTCACCAACTGATGATTTAAGTGAAGAAATTCAATTGGACTCTGTTGATCTTGGAGCAACAAATCTTCGGAATTCGGAAATTATAAAAACTCTGGACCAGAAACTTTCACATTTGCAACAACAAGAAAGGAATGAACTTAAGCAGTTATTATTCGAATATGAGCACTTGTTTCCAGATATTCCTACAAGGACAAACAAAATTTTTCATGACGTTGAAATTGTAGATTCAAAACTTGTGAAACAACACCCATACAGGATGAACCCTCTCAAACAGGAATACTTGAAAAAGGAAATTCAGTATTTGCTGGAGAACGATTTCATAGAGCCCAGTAAAAGTGATCGGAGTTCACCATGTATACTTGTTCCGAAACCGCATTAAACTTTCCGTATGTGCACTGATTATAGGAAGGTGAATAGTGTGACAAAGACAGATTCATTTCCATTACCAAGGATTGATGACAGTATTTATAAAATTGGAAATGCCAAATACGTCACCAAATTTGACCTTCTGAAAGGATTTTGGCAAATTCCACTAACGGAAAGAGCAAAGGAAATTTCGGCAATTGTGACTCCAGATGGACTCCATCAATATAAAGTAATGCCGTTCGGGATGAAGGGTTCCCCAAGTACATTTCAACACTTGATGAATATGATTACCTCTGGTCTAGATAACTGTGATGTCATCATCTACAACGACACCTGGAAAGAACATCTAGCCACGACTCAGAAATTCTTTGAAAGACTCACTGATGCAAATTTGACAATCAATTTATCGAAAAGTGAATTTTGCCGTGCTTGTGTCACTTTTCTAGGACACATTGTGGGACATGGTCAAGTTAAACATATAGATGCTAAGGTCAAGGCTATTTCTGAATTCCCTGTGCCTGTCAGTAAAAAGCAACTGATGGGATTTTTGGGTATGGCTGGATACTATCGAAAGTTTTGTTCCATTGTTTCTAATATTACTGAACCCCTGCCAAACTTGCTGAGTAAGATAAACAAGTTTCTTTGGACTTAAAAATGTCAGGAGGCTTTTGTTATGTGAAAAGCCATACTCAAAAGTGCGCCGGTTCTTACAGCTCCAAATTTCAATCAATCTTTTAAATTGTCTGATGATGCAAGTGATGTTGGGGTTGGAGCAGTATTGGTTCAAGAAGATAGAAATGGTGATGATCACCCAGTGTGCTATTTCTCTAAGAAACTAAATAAGCACCAAAGAAATTACTCAACAATCGAGAAGGAATGTTTGGCTTTAATATTGGCATTACAGCATTTTGAAGTTTACATTAGCTCAGCTCCTTCTCAGGTTGTTGTGTTTAGTGATAGCAACACCCTTACTTTCATCGACAAGATGAAAAATAAAAATCAAAGATTATGAAGGTGGAGTTTGTTTTTGCAAGAATATAATCTTGGCATCAGGCACATCAAAGGAAAAGACAATCTGATTGCAGATGCACTTTCCCGTGTATAGAAATATTATTTTATGTTCACTTTGTTTAATTCATAAGAGTTTTCTTATGTAATTTTGTTTTACCTCATGTATAATTTACATATGGTAAAAAGAAAGCTTTATTATATAAATCTTTCTCTTTCTTTATTGGGAAAGTGTTACGTATATGTAATTAAATTGCTTGTGTGTTAGTTTTAAATTCTTTTTATTTTAGTTTTGTTTCATTATATTTTATTGAAATAATTATTTTCACGGGATTTGATATTTTTGAAAAATATATCAGTCTGATTAGAACGTAAAAGTATGACTTAAGCACTATTTTTAGCTCACTTTGGTTCATAGATTTTGTAAACATTGGGTGAATACGATTGGCTATTATCAAGGTCATTTTCGGCCTACGTGTTAGCTGAATTGTATACAGCCTTTCTTTGTTTTTTATTCCAGTGTGAGAATGTGATTCTTAGATAAGGCTATTCTTGCTTACGTGATAAATGTCATTTTTTTATTGTTCTGTTCAAATTAGCGGACAGGTCGCCTGTCACGTGAGCTACCATGTGATCTAAAATCGAGACTTAAAACAGCCAGTTGGTATTAAATATTTTCAGTCGTATCTTTACACCTTGAGGGTACAAAGTGTTTCTATTGTTGATGTCAGACTGTTTTTGAAGTTTATCTGTTTTTGGGATTTAATAATTTATTCTCTAGAACACTAAACAAGTGTACTTTCTTATAAAATGTTCTGGAACAAAGAAATTCAGTGGAAATTTATTCTGGAATTCTGAACGGAAACAAACTGTGATTCAACGAGAATCTGTTGCCATAAGTAGAACAACTTCATCTGACGTCATCGCCTCCATATTGGAATTTCATCGAGTGATAGGACTTATATTTTTTCAAATTTAGGATTTATTTTTGGATTATATTCACAAACCGGAAGTCATATTTCCTATATTTACATTGTTTTCTAGAGAAATAAATTATTTTGTTAAAATTTCCAAAGCTTGTTCACTTCATTCATTTCTTTTGTTACATTTGTACGAGCCTACACGTAACAACATAAAGTTTGTATGAAGTACTCTTTTTTGTAATATCATTATTTAGCTCATGAAAACTTTGATCTATTCCGTCTGATTTTAACCATCTAACAATGTATTGGACCCTCTTTCTGTTAATGTAATTAAATTCTCTTCGTAAGATTTTAAAATAATTCATAAAAGTAATAATATCTAACATTCGTAGTAGTAATCTATTTATTTCGTGTAAATGCTTTCAAAAGTATTTTCGGATTCCTAATCTATTTTTGTACACGATAATTATTGTAACTATACTGTTCTAAGCATAGTTCGTATTTTGGACGCATTCCTATAAGTCTCTATTTCTGGAACATTATAATAATGTCCACAACCTTTATGGTGAAAAAGATATAATCTATATATTTCGTATAAATTCTTTCTAAAACATATTCAGAGTCAGAATATATTTTAAAGAAAATAATTATTTCGTAACTATCTTGTTATAATCATATTTTGTGTGTTACGTGTAGGCTCGTACAAATGTAACAGAAGAAAAGAGTGAAGTCAACAAGCTTTGTATATTTTAACAAAATAATTTATTTCCCTAGAAAACAATGTAAAAATTGGTAAATAGGACTAACGGTTTGTGAATATAATACAAAATTCAATCCTAAGAATGAAAAATACAAGTCCTATCACTAAATAGTTCTATTAGAATCCAGGTTCGAATCTCGACAACATACAAATATGGAAGGCGATGACGTCAGATGGGGTCCATGTACGAATATCAACAATTCCTCAGTTGAATCACAGTTTTTGTTTCCGAATAATTCCAGAATAAATTTCCATGAATATCTTTCAGAATTATTTATAAGAAAGTCAGCTTGTTGAGTTTCCAGGAGAATAAATTATTAAATCCAAAAATCAGATGAATTACAATCTGGCAACAAATAAAAAAAAAAACAACACCTCGTTCCTTCAAGATGTTAAAACGACTCTCCCAGAAAAATATTAAGAATGCGTATTTAAACCCCCAAAACATCATTTCAAGTCTCGCGAGATGGGTCATGTGGTCTCTTACTACAAGAAATCTATCACGTACACCAGTGTAGCCCCACTTAAGAACCAATAATAAAGAAACGTTGTTTACACATGGTGATCACGCAATCAAAGTATGGCCCTGATACTGACCAATCATTTTAACTGCCTGTTTACGAATTTCCCAACCTAAGACGAACTAGGTTAACTAAAAATAATTCTCATGTAACACGTTTTACGTCTTAGATAAACAACATTTACTAAAAGAAAATATCGAATTACTGAAAAAGAATTTCGAATCCTTTCAATAATCATTACAATAAAATGTAATGAAACAAAAATAGAATAAAAAAGAATTTTAAAACTAACACACAAGCAATTTAATTACATATACGTAACATGTGTTTTGGACATATTTCCTATACAACCCTTAGTTCTGGAACATAATAATCTATTCAACATCCCTAAGTGTCGGAAATACAGTTTTGATATATATATTTATATGTCGGAGAGAATTAAATATTATACTTTAAAATATCATGGTATTTTGGTAGACCATTGGTTTCATTAATCGGGTGCATGTGCTGGAAAATTCTTGATTTCAATGTCGTGACAATGTTAGAGACCGCTTGGTGGCAGTAGAGTTGGAAATTATAAATCAAGGAATGAAACGAGTAAGTCTTGTATATTTTTATATCCTTGATGCTTTTGGTGTTTAAAATTGGAGGGGGAGATACAAGCTGCCGGGGGTGTAGGCTGAAACAATAAAAGAAATCTCACCTAACTGCTTCTCTCCTTGAATGATATGAAGTGCCAACACCATATGTAAGGACTGATTTTGTAAAACTTGCACGGATGCAGAAACAGGTATTTAATACAGAAAAAAAAACGAAATAACAAAGTATATAATTAAAATATACATTGAAACATAAGCAACATTCTCATTATTTTGATGGTTCATAAATATGGTTTGCATACAATAAATGTAGTTTCTCAAAGAAAAAAAGAAGTTCTTGGATTGATTTTGTTATTCTGTGTCTTCTTCTTGTCCAGAATTTCAATGTAGTCCAGTAGTTGGTCAAGGAAGTTAAATCATGAACATTCTTCATTTTATTATTTCGGAAATTAAATTTCTTTTTTAAGCCATGTTGACACCCACTTACCCATCCTATCCACTCCCATATATATATATATATACATATATATATATATATATATACTACATATATATATATACATATATATATATATATATATATATATATATATATATACCTCTATATATATATATATATATATATATACACACACACACACACACACACACTGTGCATTGGATATTTTATCAAAATTCTTTGAGTAATTATTAAATATTTTGCTGATAATGCGTGTACAGTTTCTCTACTGGAATTTGCACAAAAATACCCAATACTTTTCTATATACTACTTTGATGAATGTATTCCATAATTATTGATATGATCAATGTTCTAGAACAAAACCTCTTTATAATCATTGATGTGATCATTGTGATAGAGGTCACTACCTGTATAAGTAAGTAGATAATCATTCTGCAATGCACACAAATAGTGACATGATAATTGCAACTTTTTGTGCAATTATCGTATAACTACACTTACAAACGATTCGACTCCTCTTTTCAATGTAGTTAAATTATTTTAGCAAGATATTCTCAAATTGATCCTGTCTGCTTTATATTGTACTAACCTATTTCTTTTGTGTAAAGTATTTGCAAAGTATCTTCGGATTCCAAATTTATATTAAATATGATAATTATTTCAAATTTTTCCAGTTATCATTATATGTTGTGTTTCGGACATATTTTTTACAAAACCATTCATTCAGGAAGACAATAATATAGTATCCATCCCCACTTGTTAATTAGATATTTTAATATGATTTATGTCTTGGATAGAACTAAATATTATTATTTCCCATACCAGGGTTTTCTGGGCTATCAGTGGGTCATTTTAGGTGTGTGCGTGTGTGTGTGTGTGTGTGTGTGTGTGTGTTAGAAAACACCAGCTTGAAGAAAGTCTTGTGACTTATTCCACCTAGCGGCTTCTTTCCGTAAGTATGACAAAAGCGTAACAATTCAAAATGTAATTGGTTATTTGTAAAAACAAGTACAGATGAGGTTATATCGATACACATGTAGTTGGTGTACCTAGAAAGAAAAGAAAGACAACCACCACCCGTAATCACCCGATCAACATATAAGAACAAATAAGCAAATGTTTGCATGTTTTAATGGTTTCTAAACATAGGTTACTTTGAATGAACATACGTCGTAACTGTAAAATAAAGTCCAATTAGCTAATTTCTTTTTTCGCGTCTCCTTCTTGTCCGTTGTGTTAATGCTCCAATATAATCAAAGAGAAGGTAGTTGAATGGAAAGGATTCTGTCTATCATATCTTTAACTTTAGTGTCGGGTGTTAAGTGGATGAATATGATTAATCCAACTTCCACCACAAAGAGGTAGCTTGTTTTTAAATCAAACACCTGAAGAAAAATAAAAAGATAACTTTTTTAGTTATCTTTCACAAGTATGCAGAACTAATGCCAGCAGCCTTTTTACCAGAGCAAGTCAGATTATATTTTGCCGGTATTCACCAGTTCACTGTTGAAATTGGTATGCTAATGGCATTGTTTGATGTCATTTATTTTACTGATGATTAAAAATGAGTTCCTTCAGGCTAATGATAGTAAATACTTATCACAAAATCGTTACATCAAAGACTTCAAGTTAAAATCGACGGTACTGGTTAGCTATGTTGACCAATAAGATTGGTCCCTATTAACAGTGGCAACCAACCGTATCCGTTTGAGAGTATTTAAACAAGC
The DNA here is from genome assembly GCA_016617855.1 of Megalonaias nervosa. Lineage (NCBI taxonomy): Eukaryota > Metazoa > Mollusca > Bivalvia > Unionida > Unionidae > Megalonaias > Megalonaias nervosa. The sequence continues at coordinate 52,501 of JAECUM010009447.1, read as the reverse complement.
TGGTGCTATACAAAAAGTCAATACAGACTCCAAGATATCTATACCGAAGTGAGAACAAACGAGAGAAGATGAACTTACGATATTTGGTAAGTAGAGTTGAATTAAAATAGCACCTTAATTTTTAAAAATTTATTTCTTATTGTTTTCGTCTTCTCTTAATAGACCAGGCATTTAATTGTTTAGTTGCGGTAGGGTGGGAGTGATGGCAATAAGAACTCTTGGTTAGAACATAGTTAATTCCATTGATGAGCATGAAATGAATTATTCATATAATTATTTCCTTATTTATTGCTAGGAGTGTTTAGATGTAGAATTAGCTGGCATGCATAATGCTGAAATTTGTAAACAACGAATAGTCCAAATAGTATAACTTATTTTCCTTTATTCTTTGCACTTTCGCTTTCGGAGATCGGAAGCTAGAATGTTATAATAGTAATATTTAACAAAATTGGCTTGAATATCATATCCGATAAAGCTTTAATATTTGTTGCTAACATAATACAAATAATTCATATTGCATATTTATCTTTGATACACGTAATTCCCCTATAGCTAATGGCGAAAGACAAATGGTAATTTTGCTTTTATTACTAGATGTATATTGGCACTATTAGGGCCCCTCGATTTAAGCAAAGATGTAGCACAATTAAAGATATAGCGCATCCTCTGTGCACTAAATGCAGCCACATATAGTATACCATAACTGTGCGACTTGATGTTGTGAAAAGGATAAGGCACACGCGAACACATCTCACGTCTTAAAGTTTATGTAGAGGTAAGAGTAAAAGAAATTGTACATTGACTCCTGCTTGATATGAACACGCTACCGTATAATCTAAGGAGGCACAGACTGATGCTCTAATTGTGGACTACAGCTTTCAGCATGCTCAGAAGTGAGAATTTCCGGCACTGTTCAAAATAATATGACTTCAGTAATTCCGCTGCTGCAAGAAGCGGAAGAATAGCCCTCGACTGAAAATGATTATGGGACCTTTAAGTAAATACTATTACTACTACTTTTATTACAATTGCTGCAATTCTTCTTCTTCTTCTTCTTCTTCTTCTTCTTCTTCTTCTTCTTCTTATTATTATTATTATTATTATTATTATTATTTACCAATTAGGTTTGTCCTCTGACTTTTATACTGCTGCTATGGCCCTCAGTGTACACCCAAAGATGTGACTCTGATATTCCGGAAGATGTTCTCCTCGAAGCACAATTTCTTCCTGCTGATAAAGAAACTGCGTATCCTGCGTAAGTAGGAAAGTCGGTCTAACATGCTTTATTATTATTATGTTGTAAGGAAAATATTTTGTCGTTTTTTTCCACTTTCTTTACGATCATTTTTTCTTCTGAAAATTTTCAAAAACTGAGACTAATGAGATATCGTCTTGTTTCTAAGCGGAAGGGGATTGTTTTGTTTCTGTTTTATTTCCCTTGTTCATTACATTTTTGTTGTTATTTCATCGCCCATATTGATTATTATCAGGAACAGCTTATCCGAAGATGTGAAAATTGATAATGGTAGATAAATCTAATTGATGAAATAATATACACTTTTCTCAACAAGCTATATGACGTTTTATATCATTAAAAAAGAATCTACAACAGTGAGGATACACGCTTCTGACTAGCACCTTATCATTTATTTGTCATAACCCTACGCAGTTGTTAATGAAAACTAATTTCCTCAGAATAATTTGCTTCACGTGTCATTGCTCTACTCATTCTCAATTGTGTTCCTCAAGCTGTTTAGCTTAACAATAACTCAGAGTCTTTAGAAAAGAAATACTTCATTTAAAGTTTCTGATAATTAGAATTTTGTTTCCTTGTTTTTAAATAACAGAAAGACACTTATCGATTTTCATAAAATCAAAGTAATTCATGCTGATGAAAATGCAGTGAATGTTTTATTTGATATTGTAAGATACTGCACTTGATTCCTAAACTCCACCTACCTACTACCGGGTAACAATCAAGAGTTTGTTCTATTTAAAATGGACAATTGTCCACTCCCAAACTGAGCTGTCTTGGATTTATTACGTAATATCGTCTTCAGTGCGATGTTTGTGTGACCATAATAAGTCAATGTTAGCAGACTGACCTCAGATTTATTAGCTTTACTATAGATTATTTTGCAAATTTAAACTGTTTGTCTTTCACCCAATTTTGTGTTAAAACTTTAACTATGAAACAATAGTTTCATTTAGTAAAGTGCTAAACGTCTGAAACGAAATATTTGGTCTTAAAATAAATGATGTGCGGATAAGTAGGCGTAAATATTTAGACATGCAGCTGATTACTGTCATATCCTCGTGTTTCAGGGACCAGTTACCTGACCTTTTGGCTAAAGAATCCAGCGCAGTTCAGGAATCTATCAAAGCCGCCCAAGCTGACACTATGGACACGATCAGGTTGGAATATCATTCTTCTTCGTTTTGGTCATGCCAAAGCATTAATCAGTCATTCAGTCCCTATATACATGGTACAAATTGGTATTAAGTCTGTCAGACATGTCACGTTGAAATCTAACTCCGTATACTCCCACTGAGGAAGTGTAACCATCTTTAGTATGATGTTTCAGGAGGATGAAGCGCATATATATATATATATATATATATATATATATATATATATATATATATATATATATATATATGTGTGTGTGTGTGTGTGTGTGTGTGTGTGTGTGTGTGTGTGTGACGCGTGTGCTCGAAAACTGTAATATTTTCTTTCAGAATGCACCTTTTTTGAGTTTTATTTTCACGCATAACAAGTTCTAATACATTGTAGAGCGTGCTCTCTACGACTAAATGACTATGGATGATTGGCAGAAATATTCAGATTCAAACTTTAAAGCAACCTTACCAAATAAAAGAAGCATAAATATTTCGTTGACTCTCTGTGAATATTATTATTGGACCAACTGTTACTGCAGTGATTAGTTAGTCACTGGTTTTGTACTTGTGGTATTCTGAATGTAATAATTAATCTTTTACTATTTATGTCCCTTACAATGGGTGAGGGACGGTTTAACATCACATTTTGATTAAAACATTTTGTATATAGAAATCCAAACAACTGCGAAGTTCAATCTTTACTTTTGTATAACAGTGATGTGATCAGTCTCAACGACTACTATTACGATGTGTGCCCGACATACCGCTATCTGCTTTCGTACCAGTGGTGGTATTTCTACTACAACAACCAGAAGTGTTTCGCAATACAGCCAGTTTACATCACCTGGTGCAAAACGTAAGTAAATTTCCTCACTTTGTTTGTCTCTGTGTCCGTACATCCATCGTTGTGTCGGTTGTACAATTGTGTATTACCTTAATGATTCTGATGTCTCTAGCTTCAAACAACGATCCTTTCAAGCTTTTTTCGTCGTAGCAAAAGTACATCACTTGATGCAGACCAACATTCGTAGATGGACTCTGTTTTAATTAATGTTTCGTCACTAGTCTAGAAGTGTATTTATGCCTGTCTTTTACAGTTTCTGCCTTTGACTGTTCTTTCTTCTGTTTCTTCCCTGACCCATTCTTCGTATCTACTTGTGCCATCCGTCTACGAGAACAGACAGTATTAGACGAAGCAGAATCTCAGTCTCGATTTCGCAGTAGAAGATGAAATTGCAAACATCCAGAGAACTGTGGCGTAAATTGACCAATGCACTTATTTAATACTATCAAGAATGATTTTCCTCAAATAGCCGTACCAATCATTTACGTATGTCATCAAACGAGATTAAATATAGATATTTTTAACGCCATTAAAACCTTCCAGGAAATATTTACGTCAGTACAATTCTGTAACGTCATCTTGAAGCAAACAAATATGGAATTCTGTAACGTCATGTTGAAGAAGCAGACACATATGGAATTCAGCATGTGAGAATTTATAATGTGAGGAGTAGTTTAATTTGATCAGCTGGTAGATTAAAATATTGAATTTTGAATGTTTATATTTGAAATGTCTAATTATACTTTAGTGATGGTTGCACACATTACCGTATTTTTATTTTTATTCCATTCAAAGTAAATAATCAACGAGGTTATTGAATCGGTTCTAAAATAAAGGTATGGAGACACTATCTTGACGGTGTCACTCATAATATTGCTCCTAAAAATTAACCAGTATATATATATATATATATATATATATATATATATATATATATATATATATATATATATATATATATATATATATATATATATATATATATATATATATTCCGCCAACATTAGAGGAGTTGAGGACGGCCATTAAACAAATGAGCTGTGGCAGGGCACCTGGTAAGGATGGCAGCCCAGCGGAGGTGTACAAGGCTCTCAGTGAACAGACTCTAGAGGCATTCCACGATGTGCTAACCAGCATCTGGACGGAAGAGGAGATGCCAGACGACCTCCGCGACGCATCAATTGTAACCATCTATAAAAATAAAGGCACACGTGCGGACTGCAATAACTATGGAGGCATCTCCCTACTCTCCATAGCTGGCAAAATACTTGCTCGCCTCATTCTCAGCAGACTTATCGCATCAGTGTCAGAAGATAACCTACCTGAGTCTCAATGTGGTTTTCGCCCAGACCGTAGCACTGCTGACATGATCTTCGCAGTAAGACAAGTCCAAGAGAAATGCCTTGAGCAGAACATGAATCTGTATGCCGTCTTCGTGGACCTGACGAAGGCATTCGACACAGTCAACAGAGACGCACTGTGGGTAATACTCAAGAAGCTTGGTTGTCCTCAGAAGTTTCAACCTCATCCGGCTTTTCCATGATGACATGACTGGAGAGATTCTCTCAGACAGTGAACCCTCTGAGAAATTCCCCATATCTAATGGTGTCAAACAGGGCTGTGTACTCGCTCCGTTGCTCTTCAACCTCTTCTTCACGCAGGTACTGCTCCACGCCATCCATGACCTTGACCTTGGTATCTACATTAGATATCGCCTGGATGGATCAGTGTTTGATCTCAGACGCCTAGCTGCTAAAACCAAGGCGCTTGAAAGACTCTCATCACTGAAGCACTCTTTGCAGATGACTGTGCCCTCAGGACCCATGAAGAGATTCACCTACAGACAATTGTGGACAAGTTCTCTGAAGCCTCCAATCTGTTCGGACTCACAATTAGCCTAGGAAAGACAGAAGTCCTCTTCCAGCCTGCCCCAAACACTGTCCCTTCACAAACTTGCATCACCATCGGCGACACGCAGCTGAAGAATGTGGACAGCTTTAAATACCTAGGCAGCACAATATCCAATGATGGCTCCCTGGACAAAGAGATCACTGCGAGGATCCAAAAGGCCAGCCAAGCACTCGGACGACTTCAAACCAAGGTCTTGCAGCACAAGGATATACACTTGTCAACAAAGTTGAAGGTGTACAATGCAGTTGTCCTGACGTCTCTCTTGTATGGCTGCGAAACGTGGACTGTATACCGAAGGCACATCAGTCGGTTGGAACAATTCCACCAGCGCTCCCTGAGAGCCATCATGAGGATCAAGTGGCATGACCGAATCCCCAACCAGGAAGTCCTTGATAGAGCAAACACAACAAGCATCGAAGCCAAACTGATCCAGGCCCAGCTTCGTTGGACCAGCCATGTCATCCGCATGGATCAAAACAGAATCCCAAAGCAACTGTTCTTTGGCGAGCTAGTCCAAGGCAAACGAAACCAAGGCCGCCCTCACAAGAGGTACAAAGACAACCTCAAGATGCACATCAAATGGGCAGACCTTCAACCGCATCAGCTCGAGCTCGCTGCCTCAGACAGAAGTCACTGGCGAGTCCTGACCAGAAAAGCCAGTTCCACCTTCGAGGCTGACCGCTGCCAGCGTCTTGCTGCAGCCCGTGAGAGACGTCACAAAGCTGCGTCTCAGCCACCCCCAAGTACCGGTGTCCCATGCCCCACCTGCAACCGCCTGTGTTCATCGGAATTTGGACTCCGGAGCCACATACGCGTCCATCGTTGATGAGACTGCACAACATGTCTTCCTCGGCCCCCGAGAGACTACCAATTGATTGATATATATATATATATATATATATATATATATATATATATATATATATATATATATATATATATAGAGAGAGAGAGAGAGAGAGAGAGAGAGAGATCGAGATCAATAGTACATAGAGTTTAGAATTACAGGTCAAAGGACACGTCTAGGGCGCTGACCTTCTTTTTGCATCCTTCAGTGTATTCATATAGATGCTAGTTGATATCAGAAATATGTTCAGATCAATAATAAATTAGTGTATAAACTAAAGCCCAGTCATATTTCTCATTTCTCATGTTTCTTTTAATGATTGTTTTATTATCACCAACTTACACTACCAACTTCAGTACCCATATCCCATAAAAGGGATCAAAATGACCAACACTGTTGTGCACGTCTATAAACTGACTCCAGTACTATTTCAGGGCAACAGTCTCTATATTCAAAGGTGAGCAATCAGCGTGACACGCTCGAACACTGGTGGACACCCTGAATTACATAATTTTTGCGCTTAGGAACTGCAAGTTTTTCTCGATCAAAAGAATAGCTATGAATTATATATGATGTTAATAACTCATGTGTCAAGATTTTACAACCCTGTCTTGAGCCTGAGATAAATAAGCCTGAAAATTCAAAATTTGGTCAGCATGGATAGTATTTCAGTCATCCTGAGATAATTCAATTCTGTAGAGTTATGTGCTTAATTACAATCCTCTAAATCTGTTAAGCTGACAAGTTTAATAAGATCCAGACTATGACTCTGGTCCTGAATTGTTATGTCTGAAAAAATATTTTCCAGTCTTCAATGCACTTCATCATATCCTACTAGCGTTTAAAATATTATTTCTTCACTATTCAAACAAAAGTTGGTGTGATATAAACCAACATGTCCGTTCATATATACTTGAATCTGCTGTGATGTATTGCTAAGTGTCACTCTGAAGTCCCTACCCTTGCAACGAACATATTTGTACGTATGCAAAACATCCGTACAGGATTCTAAATCCACTCAGGCGGGTCGATAGGTATAATTGTATGATTAAAAGTGAGATGCACCTTTAACAGCAAAAACGACCTTATCTTGTAATTCTGCCATGCTGCCCACTTCTAGATAATTTTTTGAATAATTTTGTGACCCAGTCCACATTCTCATTTAAAATTTATCTTTGCAGACGGTACTGCAATTGGAACAATAACGTGTTCTATTGGTGGAACCGATGCGTTCTACAGTGGCGCTACCAGTATTTCTGGGCGGTCTGTGTAGATCAGACAGGCATGTGGGCTGTCCGTTACCTGAAATGGCGACTTCCTGCCTGCTGCAACTGTCAGCGTTACTGGAGATACACCCTCGACCAGTGTCTAGTTAAGGACACCACAGGGCGCTAAACTTAAAATAATTCTTCAGCTCCTGACATCGATTTGTCTTGACAATTCAACAACCACGTTAACGGTTGAGCTGTTTTCACGTGTGGCCCGAGTGTTCCAATATTGTCAGGAAAAATAAAATATTCTACTGCATATTATTTTTATTTATTAGTGAATCCTATTTTCTGCCTTGCACAACATGAGTTTCTGTGTTTGATTATATTTCTCCTGTGAAAGAAAGAAGCATCAAAATGATACCGTATAATCTAAGGAGGCACAGACTGATGCTCTAATTGTGGACTACAGCTTTCAGCATGCTCAGAAGTGAGAATTTCCGGCACTGTTCAAAATAATATGACTTCAGTAATTCCGCTGCTGCAAGAAGCGGAAGAATAGCCCTCGACTGAAAATGATTATGGGACCTTTAAGTAAATACTATTACTACTACTTTTATTACAATTTATATATATATATATACACACACACACACACACAAAGCCAAACTGAGTTTTATGTCTGAGGTACGAGAGAATAAGGGGCGGATTATTCTCCAATCATTCTCACATAGCTTGATTCTGGTGAGAAGAATACCGTTTTAATCTTAAACGTTTGTTTAATGCAAAGATACAAAAAATATCTTCAGTTTTAACGGGGGAAATAGTTGAGAGCTGGCAATAAAGGCCGAAGTGTTCTTCATCAAAAGCGCCATCTAGTCCCATCTATGAGAGAGAGAGAGAGAGAGAGAGAGAGAGAGAGAGAGAGAGAGAGAGAGAGAGAGAGAGAGAGATGTGATGAATGGGTTGGGGATGTTTACCATAAAGGCATTTATTCATTTCCCGTCCCCATGTTTCTTTATTGGTCGATTAGTCTGCTGCCTTACCCACCCACAAAGTGAGAGAGAAAGGTTTATAGAGGTTGGAACGGCCTTCGAAAATTTTAATATTAAAGAATCTATTTTTAGACCCATATGAATAGGTTTTATAAAACAGGAAGAAGGAAATAAACATGAACAAAGCTTTAAATAGATTACAGTATATGTCTTCCTCCTAACTAATAAATACACCGTACAAATCTGGACAGGCTATTGCAACTTTGTATCATTTGTTTTGTGAACACTGTGTTAAAATCCCATGGAACGTGTACACCTAAACGTTACAATGTCCCTTCTTCTCATAGGTTATTTAGTACAAATTCAGTTTTATTTTTCTCTCTCACTACATATAATTTCCCGTATTTTCTCCGTTATGCATGCATATATGTATGTATGTATGTATGTATGTATGTATGTATGTATCTATGTATGTATGTGTTCCGTTCCATTTAACTTCAACAGTCATGTTTTGGATTATACTGAAGCAGAAATAAGTGAATAAGCGGACAAGAAGGAGACGAAAAAGAGGCAAATGCCAAATTATACTTTATTTCACATTCACAACTTCTGTTTCATGAAAGTAAACTTTGTAAAAAAAAACATTGAAACATGAAAGCTGATGTACATTTGTTCTTGTATTATGAAGGGTGGTTTCGGGGGTGTCTTTATTTTCTTTTTCGCTTTATCAACTGCATGTTTCTAGATATAAAAATTCGTTCATAAGTGTTTTACAAATAAGCACTTACATTCAGAATTGTCATTCCTTCGTCACATTTAAGCAAAGAAGCCGCTTGGTGGAATAAGAGACAAGACGCGTTTCTAGCGTGAGTTTTCTAAGACGCGCGCCTAAAATGACCATATGGTCGACCAAAACACTGTGGTATAGTAAAGAATAAATATTTAATTCTATTCCAGACACATATCATATTAAAGTATCTATTTCACATCTGGGGACGTAGACTATATTATGGTGATCAGATTGAATGGTTTTAGAAGAAATTGATCCAAAACACATCATATGATGATATCCGAAAAGTTTTGAAATAATTATCCTATATGAAATCAATTCGGAATTCAAAGATATTTTGTAAATATTTTATACCATTGAATTAGATTAGTATCGTAAACAGTTGACATTATCAATTTTGCGAATATTTTAGGATCTTGTTAACAAAATTTAATTACATTTTGAAGAGGAGTCGAATCATTTGTTAGAGTTGTTATATGATAATTACACGAAATGTGGCATTCATCATATCACTTATTGTGGAGTTGTGTGCCTTGTAATCATCTAAACACTTAAACAGGTACTGTCCCCTATTACAGTTTTTGTGTTATCCCCGTGATGGGTAGGAGAACACCATCCCACGGTCACCTAACAATTAAACATTTCTGGTTAACAGATAATCTAGGGACAATAAATATAAGGCACATGAAAGAAACGAAAACACGCACACACATGCAAACACGCAATCTCTTTAGAGACACAGACTAGATATACTGACACAAGTATGCAACGTCTAGGTGACATAGAATTTGCGATATTACATTATTTGTTCCCGTTTACTGAATTGCACAAGTTACATGTTCATAATTTCGGCTCATTTTTGGAGGAATTTTTCCTATGTTTTATTTAACTTAGCAGCATTTGTTTCATCGCGTTTTAACTATTTGCTTAAATACATCAGTGGATGGATTTTGCGTATTGAATCTACCTGTGTAAATATAATATTTAGCTAAACTAAGCAAGATCTTGCACAAAATGTCCACTTGTTCACTTCCTGAAAATACATGGTTCTTTTAACAATGTACAATATTTGGACAACAAGATGCTACGAGTAAAACGGTACCAAAACTAATATTGCAATCATATAACAGATGTTCAATACTTTCGTTCTCAGTCTTACAAAAGGTGCATTTGTACTCATGTAATATGTTATTTATTTGAAAAAATTATTAGTGACAATTATTCCATGAATTAATTTAAAATTAAAAAGATATCAACCTTGTATCCTTAGTACAAAGCTTCACCCGGCTATAAATCTCAGACAACACCTCACTGCTTATATTTTATTTAATTCTTGTATCCACGTTTCTTCCTTAGCAACGTGTTGTCTCTTTGCCCTTTAAAAACGTTTGTAGACAAACTTCAGTGAGTATTGTTTTTGCATGATGATTATTTTATCCTCCTGCTTATCAGACTTCTTGTGAGCCGAATGGTTTTTGATTGCACCTCTGCATGATTTTGGAATTTTGGATATTAAGGAGAATTATTAAAAAAAATTTTTCGCATCCAGTTTTTCTTTAATCACGTCAAAAGGTATTAAATTACCGCCATCATCATCATCTAAATCGTCAAACCTTTAGTGCCGGCTTCATTCAGGGATTTGTATTGATAGAACATTCTAGATGGATCAAAATTTAAATACTTATTCATTTCGACTTTGATGTTCTACTTTCCAATTCGATACTGCTTAAATTACATCTCTCCCAAAACAGTTTTTACTGCGCTTAGCAAATTCGTCCAATTCCCTCCTCCGTAAATTCCAACTATCCTTTATATTTTTGAATATATTTGTGTTGACTAGGCTCCATCCTTGTTTTCCAGTAATCTTTTAACCCATCTTATCCTAAGGTACCTAATTATTGAACAAATGTGTATCATATTTAATCCTACCTCATACTCCGGGGATACCAGTAGATCACGCGTACTTATCTTTTCATTACCACCTCTGATAAACTTAAATAAGGTACGACTTAGCTCTGCTTTAATTTTTGCTGCTGGATTTGGAAGTCTTGGAAAAGTTGTATGAATATGGGTAGAACAAGTCCTTTTTTTAAAAAAAATACGTTACCTACTAATGACTGATTTATTTGACTCCAGTTTGCCGTTATTCTTTTTGTCTTCATTAGTTTCTTCCTATAATTAATTTCTGCCACTTTTAAGGTCTGGAGAAGCAGCAGGGAGGGTGAACAGACCAGTTGCTTGGATTGTTAATTATTAAAACAAAATTATGGTCTCAATAGTCAACTACACTCTAAACATAACCAATAGGTTACTTTGTTGTCGTCAATTAGAGAACGTGTTTACTTTTTAGGCAAACCTACTTTTGGTCACACCCTCCCTGCTGTAATTAAATAACTATTATATCAATAATGATTGGTGAGGCTCACTCAGCAAGGTTAGCTCGAGAGCGACTACAGGCCATCAAGAAATATATACCCGTGAGAGATTCTGTTAAATAAAATTTACAAGCACGTCAGGAGATTAAAGAAGGATTTGCAGAAGGTGCAGAAGAATTATTTAAATTATACAAAGACTACTAAAGGTCTTCTTCCCGCGTTGGAGAAAACCGCTGAAGCAACTGGAAAAATAGCGGAACGAACTAAAAAAAACTAAAAAGCTTTTACGACAACTTCCAGCTGGGATAGCTGCGGCTCAGCCACCGGCAATACAAGAAGAAATACAACAAGTACTTGAGAGCGTCGATAAAGTTCGTGAGGAGGTCGGTGATGTAAGGGATCTTGTTGCGCCAAAATCAAAGCCAAAAAAAAAACAACAAACAACCAGCACAATTTACCAGAGGGTATTAGGTTGATCCGAGAAAATCCCTTATCGGTTTCAGCAGTAGGGTGTCAAAGTCGTAGTGAATTACTAGAACCGGGTACCACAGATATTCCAGAATCAAAATGGGTTCCTACTGTATTTCGATAATCTCATGGTATATCTAGAATCACTGGTAATTATAAAGATGAATTTGATTATTTTACGAGACAAGTCGAAGAAATTAAAAGAGCGCCATTGCCGGGAGATATATTACTGCCAGAAAAATCTCCATTTGGTCAACCTCGTATTGAGGAAGAAGAAGAACTACAACCGCAACAAAAACTAGGACAACTAGTAGAACAACAAATACAACAAGTACAACAAGCACGACGACGAGAACAACCATCACCTGACCCCGGGGCAACTGGAAGTGGTCTCAGTGCTCAAGGAAGTGGTCTTGTTACTTGTCCGGATAACATTCTTGCTGATGTTGATCGACTAGAAATTTGAATCGGTGGAAAACGAGTTGGTAATAACTCACAACGATACTTGGTCTTGCAAGATACAGCGACGATTATTCAAGTTCAGCTGGTCCGTCAATGATATTTGTCAAGGATACTTCTAACTGCCCTGACAACAGACAGTATAATATAAGACGACCAAGAAACAATGCCGACAACGCTGATGCTGATGTGTGGCCGGTGGTTCATGGCGCTAATCCAGATTTCAATTTAGGATTTACAACATGTCGATCAATGTTGAAAGGACGACGAAGAGCATTTTTTGTGCAATTCCGTTATCACGTATTTTTGGGTTCTGCAGAAATGTCAGTAAAGATATTTTCGGAGCCAAGCATACAGTTGTACTTGTAAGAAAAGCTACCGACGATGATGCAATCTGGCGCCCTGTTGGGGATGCTGGTAAAGTAGCGCTGACAAACTTTCGTTGTGGATGCCAACAATGACTCCATCGGTTACCGAAGAACAAAAACTGCTTTCTTTTATGAATCAAGGAGGTAAATCAACATTATCATGGCTGACAACAACTACAGATACTGTACAAAGTACAATTAATGGTTTATTCACATGGCAGATAGCATCACAGCAAGGTGTGTCTGCACCGCGACATATATTTATTGCGCTCCAAGATGCTGCACGAGTAAATAATCAACCAAATAGTATAATGATATTTGACCAACTTGGCGTCACAGAAGTTTCGCTGCGGATAAATGGACATCAGGAACCTTCCGAGGATATAATATTGAATTTCGATCAAAATCATGTTGCACGTGCATATCATCGTTTGATGACATTTATGGGGCGTGATCAGAATGTCGATTCTGGTTTACAAATATCACAACTAGATTTTACAACGTTGTATCCACTACTTTTTGCTGGAACATTTAGATTTATTCAGACAATCCGTTGTTGACGTACACTTTCGAGCTCGCGTAAACCGAGGAGCTGTTGCTAATTACAGAGCAATCGCTGTTATATTATCCGATAAAACAATGCTACTTGAAGGTGTTGGTGGTCGCATGAGAGTCGTTGATGCCCCAGTCGAAAACATGTAGTCGTTAATTTAAAAATCAAAATATTATTAGAAATGTCATATCATCATGTTAGTGTCAGTCTGACTCCTGGTCAGATTAAGAAACTACAATCAGCGTCCAAAGATAACTGTGGAACAACAATATCGTTAAAACAAGGAAAATCTCAGGTGGTCAGAATAAACTATCACTGACAGAACGTCAGCTCAAGCACTTTAATGCAGCTAAGAAATCAAAAAGAGGAGTACGACTTAATCTTTCCGCGAGTGCTGTCAGCGACGCTGCTAAAACCAGTGGAATTTTTCCACTTCTCGCGGCTATACCAGCGTTGATATCAGCGGCTGCTCCAGTTGTTGAAAAAGCTGCTGCGTTAGGTGCTGTTGGAATCGCTGCTGGAATGGCATTAAAGAAAGCTACGGGGGAAGGTTTAAAAAGATCTAAAAAAATGGAAAGGGTTTAAGATTACCGGGGACGCTACCACGATACGGTCGCGGACTAAGATTACCAGGAACGATACCTCGTTGATTCTTCCAATGTCCAATTTTGATTTACTTGATGCTGCTGCCCAGCTAAACATAAACAGTTTCAGAGGTGTTTTTATGCGTGATCAATTACCACGTCGACCAAATCGCGTTGAAACTGGCATTATTAACCTCGACGAATCCACCAACACAGGTACACATTGGGTTACATACGCGATTGATCCACGTGAAATTGTTTAGTTTTATTTGTACGGGTTAACACCACCAAAGGAATTTATCGAATACGTGAGCGGAGCGCAAGGTACTCCAATCTGGTATTCAACGTTACCAACACAAAAAATAACCGACCCACCAATATGTGGCAGAGAAGCACTTGCTGTACTTGACGCGATTTTGCCATCGTCAGCACCACCTCATAAAGTTGCGCACGAGTACACCGTTAAACGTTTTAAATAACTATTAAATTATATTGTATAATGGTAGATATTTACGGAAGATCAGCTAAGACTAAAACCAAACAAAAACCAGATAAAGACTTACTCAAACAAGTAACAAAAAAGATCAGCGACGAAATATTTGACCTGCTCAATCTTTCCAACGTTGATCCTGGTGAACTTGTAATATTTCAAAACCGTGAAGGAAAATTGATGACGAGTAATATTTCAATCAGCGATTTCTTTGTTCGTAACAGAGCAACACGAGAAAGTCTCATTGCCGTGTATGACCGAGAAGGAAAACTTGTCCCTAGTGTTGTTACTCCATCGTCGATCCGAAATAATATATCCGAACGACTTTTAAAAACCGGTGATATGATGACGGGCATTCTTAACATGAACAACAATAAAATTACAACGTGGGAGAACCAACAGATAATCTAGAAGCTGCAACAAAAAATACGTCGACGATAACAACATTCCGATTACAATTTCGTTGTCGACGATCAATGATGGAATGACCACACTCAAAACTGATTTTACTAATCACGTACAACTATTTCTGAATTTTCTCAGAAACTAAACAGAACCATTAATGAATTTTTGGAACTCCACCAACCGTTGATATTAAACTCACCGACGTAAACACAATTCTCAAAGATATAATCAGTGGAATTCCTAATATCGTTCAAAAAACTAATCTGATTAAAATTCCTCACCAGCAGATTAACAATATTGTATGCACAGTATCATCAGGATCATCAACGTGGACACCGAGCGATAACACTATTAAACATACCGCGGAAGTAACTGGTGTGTACAGGCTGTCCGTGTTCAGCTCTGCAAAATTTAGGATATTTGCTACATTTCCTTGGCGTCATTCAACCGATAATTTTTCTGGAACTGTGTCTATAGTGTTAAATAAAGATATCGAAGAAACGTTTATACTGGAACCATCTGATAAAAAATTAACCGCAACGTCTTACTGGTGGTGTCTTGAATTTGTCGCTGAAACACCTCAGTTGATTACTTGATACTTCAGAATTTTAAATTAGTTGCGTTAATCTACTTAATAATAATGATCGACGCTAACCAACATAGATACAATCAAGTATGTGAGTGTCAAACCAAACTGAAAAATATCATTGATGACGCACAAGTGAAAAAATATCACAGACACGCAGTTGTCATCGACGTAACTGTTTATTCGACATCTCCGATCATCGCTGGAACTGGTGTAATTTTGTCTGCGGTAACAATGACGTCACCGCAGTTTTAACAACAATTTGTGTTTTATTCGCGACAACAATCGCTGGTGTTCTTAATATCATTGCAAAAAAAATATCGATGTGTACAAACGCGAAATTACACGAGTACACGCTAAAACTGGACTCGGTAACGTGCGCGTACTCGAAGTTATCATTGTTGATTTCGTCGTGCCTCAGCGACGGTATAATTACCGACAACGAGTTTGCAGCAATAATGGAGATTTACAACGAGGCATTAGAACCAGATTGTTCACAAGAAAAAATGGAATTATAATTAGTAGATAGAAATTAATAATTAAATAATGTCGTCGTCGCAAGAACTACTACAACAGATTGCCGCCAATACAGCACCGCTGAAAACAATGATGATATCAACCAGTTCAACTAATCCTGAATTTAATGTTGTTTGTCCAACTGCAGTTCCAGTTAAAGAAATAGCACTAGCACAATTACGAGTTTACTATACTTGGCCAAATATCAGATCAACGTCGCTTGGTGGACTTCCTCCGAATAACTCACTGGTGTTCGCGAACAAGAATCGCGACGATGGAACTCCAGATTGGCAAGTAGTCAGCATACCCACGGGCAGTTATCAAATCGAACAAATCAACGAAGAATTCCAACGTAGGATTAAGTCTATTACCGGCGCAGAATCCAAGATAGCTATTACCGTCCACGAACCAACGTTGTCATCGGCGATAGAAAGTCTTTCACCGGATATTTATCAAAGTTCGATCAGATCTGTACTTGGATGGCCTGATATCCCACCGGTTTATCAAGGACCTCCAGAACCACGCAATTAGGAGTTTCTCACAAAAGAAAGAAGTAATTATATAAAACAATTTAATTATCAAAAACCGCTGCGTGAATACAATGATGAAACTGGTAAAGTTTTAATTACTATAGAATATGATAAAAATATTTAAAAACTGCTGCCGAGATTTGTTGTTGAAGAACTCGATGAGGGATTACCTGTCGATGTAAATTTTTTAAAATCTTTCTCGGACGACATCAGATCCGAGCATGCAAATTTTCTCGATGATATAAAAATTATTATTTTCAAGCATTACCACGCATTACTCCGAGGACACAAAACAACAAATCATCAAAACAATAATGATCTTAAATAGAATTGTGGGTAATCTTGAAAAATCCAACAGGGTTTTGAAAGAAATTTTTAATAATGCAGGAACACAGCAAGTTACTAAACATTATAAAATAACTGAACAACAATTTCAAAAATTTATATTTCCAGTATTTGATGGTAATGATCTCGTAAAGTCAGTCAACGTTATAATCAATGAAAACTTTAAAAAAATCTTGACGCGAGGAGAAAAATAGCTCCGCAAGCTGACATTTTAAGATACAACAACGATCTGTACGGGGGTGGCAGACATGTATCACTTGGTATTGTAAATATAACACCAACGATCTCAGTCAATCTAGTATGTGACGCCATCGATGGAAGTTATCAAGTAGATTTAGAGAAATCTAATCAAGCCCAGCAAGGATACATTTTATACACATTTACCCCTCAAGTCCCCCCAGGGTATTTAATTGTATCAGAACCAGCCAACGTTGTTTATTTGCGTGTGCATAATCCGCTTTTATCACGGATACATTTTAAGCTTACTAATCATTCTGGACACCTTTTGGATTTACGTGGGTAATCACTGATCGTAAATCTATATGTACGCTCATAGAACGTCATCGTATATCTCGCTTTCGTGGAACAAAAAAAAAATATTATTATCAGAATAAAAAATAAATTTGATTCTGAGTAGAATATTTTTTTTTGTCATTATCAGAGTAAAAAATTATTATTATCTGATTCTGAGTAAATATTTTTTTACTGTATTTTAGTCACAGTTTCGTGGTCGTCACTACATTCACTTTCACTGTGGGACGAGTAACACTCGTCGCTATCCTTTACAAGTAACTCTTCCGCGGTTTTACTCGTTGTTATAATCTCGTTCAGTTGTCTTATACGAGCATTTACTTTCTTTTTTTGTTTCGTACTCGTGAGATAATTTTGACCTAATTTTATCGATTGAGCTTGCAAGAGGAACAAATAATTTTACCTGATCATATGTAACTGTAGCCAACGATTGCAACATTGCCTGCTGAATAATCTTTACAAATCTGTAATTGGATGGTAGTGTATACCTGTTCTCGGATTTTCGAAATTGTAAGGATTCAAAATCGCACATAATTGTTTCAGGATTAAGTTCATCAGAAATTTTTATACCGTCATGTTGTAATTGCTTAATGGCAACAATAACAGCATTAATATTTTCTTGATTCATTATGTAATAAATATTTATTTAAAATAAAAATAATTCTGAATCAAAATTAATATAATAATAAAAATATTTCTGAATAATTAAAAATAAAATAGTAAAAATAAAAATATTTCTGAATCAGAATTAATATTATAATAAAAATAAAATAAATTTAGAAATATTTTTATAAAACTGAAAAAATCTGTCAAATCTGAATAAATTTTACAAATGTGATGGGGTATTTGCACGATTAAATAAAGAGAATTGATCAAATTTCTTAAAATCTGATGGGGTATTTGCACGATTGAAA
Source organism: Megalonaias nervosa (assembly GCA_016617855.1). Lineage (NCBI taxonomy): Eukaryota > Metazoa > Mollusca > Bivalvia > Unionida > Unionidae > Megalonaias > Megalonaias nervosa. Next base: position 34,382 of record JAECUM010009447.1, on the reverse strand, counting down.
TTGAGGAATTTGAACAAATTTCATTGATTTTGATGGGGTGTTTGCACGATTTAACGAAGAAATCTTAACAATTTTGCTGAATTTCAGTTTATATAATAAAAAATAAATTTAGAAATATTTTTTATAAAACTAAATAAATCTGACAAATCGGAGAGAATTTCATAAATGCGCTGGGCTTTGACACAACGAAAACGAGAAAATTGATCAAATTTCTTAAAATCTGATGGGGTGTTTGCACGATTGAAATTGAGGAATTTGAACAAATTTTAATGATTTTGATGGGGTGTTTGCATGACTGAAATTGAGGAATTTGAACAAAATTCATCGATTTTGATGGGGTGTTTGCACAATTAAACTGAGAAATCTTAACAATTTTGTTGGAATTCAGTTTATATAATAAAAAATAAATTTAGAAATATTTTTATAAAACTGAAAAAAATCTGAAAAATCTGCATGAATTTCATAAATGCGCTGGGGATTTGACATGAAAAGATTGAGAAATAGATCAAATTTCTCAAAATCTGATGGGGTGTTTGCACGACTGAAAACGAAAAAATTGAACAAATTTCAGATATTTTGATGGGGTGTTTGCACGATTAAACTGAGAAATCTGAACAAATTTCATCAAATTTTATTATTATAATAAAAAGTATTTCATGAAACTATTTTATAAAACTGAAAAAATCTGACAAATCTGAACTAATTTTAAAAATCTGCTGGGGTTTTGACCAAACGAAAACGAGAAATTTTATCAAAATCATCATTTTTTTGAGGGTCATAACCCCAGCCAGTTCGTAATTTTCATAGACGTTTTCATTAAATTTTATTATTATAATAAAAAATAAAAATAAAAATGTGAATCAGAATTAATATAAAAATAAAAATATTTCTGAATCAGAATTAATATTATAATAAAAAATAAAAATAAAAATCTGAATCAGAATTAATATAAAAATAAAAATGTTTTTGAATCAGAAATAATATAATAGTAAAATAAAAATATTTCTGAATCAGAATTAATATAAAAATAAAAATATTTCTGAATAATAATAATAATCAAAAAATAATCAGGGGCGATGATGGCCGGTCTACCATCCCACGGGGTCCCTTCATTGCCAGTAAAGCTCATGAGGTCCTAGGTTTTTGGGGTCTTTCGTTGTTGACCCTAGTTTATTTGTGGGTCTTTTCGTTGATGACCCTAGTTGGGTCGACCCTAGTTTTTTGTAAAGGCTTTTCTTATGGCCCACAGGCACCTCGTGATACTTTTTCTTTTGGCGACATTATTACTGAATGTCCTTGTGTGGGGTACCCTTCAGTAAAGTCACAAGGTCAGGGAGCTTACATCACCCTACTATTTAATTTTGAGGGGTTCTATAGACACACTCCCCGGCGAATCCCTAATGTGCGAAACGAAATATTAGGAATTCAGAGAGCAGTCTAAGTTTTTCAATTTCATGTACCCTCCCCCCAAATCAAACCCCGTAGTGAGTGCAAAACAGCACCCACCACGTTGTTCGACGTGGTGGGGAAGTGTACATGAAATCCTTTGGGGAACCCCCCATTTTATTATTAGAAAAATGGCATCATACCGCCCCATCGACAATGTGTCTGCCATGGGCATCGAACCCCAGGCCTCAGTATCAGAATCCAACATTCTTAACACTGTACCACAGTCCCATTTTTACAAGTACATGTTCGGAAATTACTACGAAGTTACCTTTGCTAGCGCGCAGGTGACTTAGGTAAACTGCAGTGATAAATCCTACACACGTTTTCAGCTGTGATTTCACACACGTTTCAGCTAAATAAACTGTAGTGTGGATTTATTTTAATTTCACAGACATTTTAACTGAATACAACGTGGACATAAAATACCACCGGATGTATTGGAAAACAGATGTTGATGACTGTAAGATCTAAAAATAACTTACCTGGATTTGTTGAGGTTACCTAATGCTGAATAAGCAGGCAACTTACGTACGACCAGTATACTGAATAAAATCACAATTATTGTAAACTGTAGTGTGGATTTATTTCAGTTTCTGAAACATTTTATAAAATTAAATCGTGAAATCTACGATCTTACATATATTCCTGCCGAGTTGAAGTGTACTGCTAGCCAAGGATACTAACATCGATCGATAAATCAACTTCATGAATATGTCAGATAGTAATGTATTGCGCCTGTCTAAAAATAACTTGCTGCTGTATGTGATTCACACAGTTGATATATATACAATTACACATCAAATTTATGAACGATATATTTATTATTTTTATGAAATTACGATGGACGAAGTAACACACAGGAAGGAGAGATATATCAAGCAGATAAGAAATACGATGACACAAAAAAATTGAGACGGTCATGTAATCAAGCGAGACAACTGCTTAATTACTCTATCAGCGAGGACAGAGTTATCTCGCTTCATGTGTATGATATTTAAACGTGATTAGCTGATCATATTTATTTGAAAATGCAGACTTGGTTATATTATCAGCGACATATTGTACCGAACGCGGGGTAATATCAAAATATTCAGCAGCCGCGTTTATTGATTGAAATATTATTTCTTAGCCTGTCTTTGCATTTACAGATTTAACAACTTTTGGAGATTTACTATATTTCCCAATATTTCCACGAACAGAATTCTGGCTTTGCATAATAGCTTGTAGGTTACAATAATAATTATTTTTTTTGATTCCCATCAATATGATCGATCACAAGCCGTTTTCGATGACTCCATGAAAACATTCGAACACAAATCTATGTGATAAATAATTTTTTTTCCCAACACTAAACATGAGATAACCAGTATTACTAACAAAACCAACTGGTTTTTTCATCCGACAATTCCTGATTGTACCATCAGGAGATGCTTCATAATTCTTGATGATGGGATGTGTTACAAACTCATTTTTCTCCATTTATATACTAATATTATTTGTCTAAATTGTTATTTTGAAAACCTGGCGAGATAGTCTTCGGCGGTTTTTATGGGAGATTCGATATTTTTTTATCATAATATCGTTTCAGCTCTCTGTATCTTTTACCACCACATTGCACACATAACCGTCTTTCTCACCCATGCGACAGAAAAATCTAGCTGTTTTGTTAACCTTACTTTTCTTATCTCAGTCTGGTTATCTCAGTCCGGTTGTCTCGGTCATGGTGTCCACGCGCTAAGGACTACTTTATCAAGGGACGTAACAATGGATGTCTTATGCTTGGCGTGATGGAGTTATTTTCGGATAAAACAAATGCCAACACTTTGGAACATTAAACGAAAAAGTTTTTGGAGGAGAAAAACAAATAGGATACAAAAAAGAAGTAGATATAAAACGATTAAGATAAGAAGAAAAGAAAATGGACTACAAGCGAGGCAACATCTTGACTCTTAAAGGTAGGAGGGGAAAAATCGTAAATGTTTACCACCCAATTAGTACCTATTCCATGTATACAGTATGTTTTTTTGACGATGGAAGTTTTACAAATTATGCCAAACATGAACTAGTAATTTCAGAAAACTCACCAAAGCATGAGGCAGAAGATTTTTCCTTTCTTTTTGATGACTGGGAAACAAATGAAGCAAACGCTTCTCTGAAACCGAATGAAGTTTCGTCGGAGAAAATAACAAAATCAGGAGTGGAAATAAAAAACACTGAAACGGTCAAAGAGAGCCGTTTTACAGAAGTGGACGAACAATTTGTCAAAAATTTTGTTTTAGTGAATGAAAATGTGAATACGAAACGCAAAACATTGGGACACATAAAACTACTAGAAGAATACCTTGAGAAAAACAGTGAGACGCGTCCGATACATGAAGTGCCTGCACCTGCCCTAAACAAGATTCTCTCAAGATTTTTCCTTTCAGTTCGTCAGAATGATGGAAGTGAATACGAGCCAACAACATTGAGAGGTAAACAAGGGCCTACATATTAAAAGATAACACACAATTTTGACTAAAAGAATAGTGTATGAGCAAATAAAATGATGAATAGCGCAACTGACATACTTTCAGTTTGTTAAAACAGAAAGGAATTTTTGAATGAGCGCAAGAATGAATAACTAATTACCCACAAAAAGTATTATGTAATGAGCAAGAGATTTATTCATAGTTATAAAAGGTATATTACCTTATAAATTAAAGAACTTGACTGATAAAGCAATATAGGCCCTTCCCAACGTGGATGACAAATGATGAGAGAGAGAGAGAGAGAGAGAGAGAGAGAGAGAGATTCGTTACCCTAGGCACAATGCTATTTATAAATTATTATTATTTATTATAGGTATGATGGGAAGTTTTGAACGATATCTGAGACAAAACAGATACAATTCCAGCTTGGTTTATGGCCCTGAATTTTATCAAACAAGAGAGGCCGTAAAAAGGAAACAGAAAGATCTGAAGAAGAAAGGAAAAGGAAACAAACCCAAAACTGCTGATGCCGTAACTGATGACAAAAAAAAGCTGTATGAATACTCGATTTTGGGTCCCAGCACACCGTCAAGTTTACTGAACACTTTATGGTTTAATAATACTTTGCACTTTGGGGTACGGGGAGGGGGAGAAGAACACAGAAACATAAAGTGGGGAGACATATCATTAAAGCAAGATTGCGAACTTGAAGTAGAATATTTAGAGTTTAACGAAAGACAGACGAAGACGAGGACAGGAGAGGATATAAGAAACACAAGAAATGAAAAACCAAGGATGTACGCTAACCCTCTATTTCCAGACAGATGTCCTGTAACTTTCTACAAATTTTTTATGAACAAACGTCCAAGTAATTTTTGTAACCCTGATCATCCATTTTATCTTGCCCCTGTAACTCACGTGCATGCACCTGGGCCAAATGAGCAATGGTTTTTACGGGCACCAGTTGGTGCCCGAAAGCTGAACTCGCTAATGAAAAAAATGGCTATGAAAGCAAACTTGCCTGATTTGGCTTCTAAACGTATTACAAACTGGAGTGTGAGAAAATATCTATGTCAGAGACTATTAGAAAACAATGTTCCAAACACTCAGGCTATACATATCACTGGCCACAAACATCCCAACTCTCTCAACAACTACAGAAAACTTAGTAACAGCCAGAAATGTGCTATGTCAAACATACTTTCTTCTAATTTTGTTAAACATCCCCATTGTGCCCCAGCTGAATCAAACATGCGCATGCAATCTTTGAAGACAAATAATGAACTTACCAGCCAGAGGGAATTTTTTATCCGTCCACAAGTTTTTCCACAAGCAAATTTTCCTGTAGCTGATCCTTCCACTACTAATAGCAACACTTGCCATATTTCCAAGACAGAAAATATAAATTTTCCAAGAAACCGAGAACTTGAAACTTCATCACATGGTTATCAGCTAGGGTCTGTATTTGGAGGGTCTTTCATACAGGGTGGTAATTTTACAATCAATATTAATTACAACACAAGTATGTCACAAACAGTTTCACCTCCTCCAAAGAAAAGGAGAATTATATACGACAGTGGCACGGATATCTAAATTACCCGTGAAAATCCCAAGCACGGACACTCATGCTGCATGTAACTTGAATCGCGTATATGTTACCCTACACTACAACACAGATGTGTGCCAAGTATCGTCTCATTATGTACAATATAAATTTCTAAATTGGAACTGATGAAAATGAAACATTTTTTGTGTGATAAGTATTAACTATTTATTGTTTGTTGCATATAACATCCATATATTAAATGTGATAATACCTGAAAACTATGCAACGTTTCATGTTGTTATTTTGTTTGGCTCACGCATAAAAACTGTGTACTTCGGATGACACGTCACGCCACATTCCTCATTAACATATTTGTATTAATGCACCGCATGTAAACATTTGCGCGTGAACTATACTGCACAAGTAACGGTATTCTTTCTTACTTTATATGATAATATTGGGTGAGAAATAGAATCTACGTTGGGATTTGGACCGAGACAAGGAAATCCCAGTCGCGGGGTTACATTATATGTCTCCCCACTCGGCCAGCCTCGTGGGGAGACAAATGATGTAACCTCTTGACTGGGATTTCCTTGTCTCGGTCCAAACTCCAACATAGATTCAATATTTCTCCTCTGACTCCAACACCGCATCGTAAACACGGTTTTGGTCCTACATTTCCACGTCAAACACTTTGCATGTGGCAACCACAGAATTCGTTTACGCATGCGCGATTACACGGTGTTGTAAATCCTATCATTAACCAATTACATTTATTGTTTGCTTGAATCATATATATAATTAAAGTCTAATTAAACACATATTTGCCTTAAATATAATATGGGGGAATTCACGAGATTATCCACAATTAAGCCTTCCAGAGCTAGATTTGATCTTGACAAACTGTCAAAACTTAAATTTAGTTTTTCGATGCAAGATTTGGCGCTGATGAACAAGGATATAATTAATCGTGTCAACGAAGCAAAGAAGGAATTTCACAACGATGGTGCAGTTCATACGTGGTCAACATTTCTAATATTAAATGTTGTCGATGCTACAAATGAATGATTCGCGAGCAAGAAACATCATTAACTACCTTGATGATCAGCGATATATTATTCTAATAAAATTTATCGTGCAGACAGACGACGACGTTTGGATTATCCGTGACAAATGTGACCCTGTCCGCGTGAGCGTTGGAAGTAGCATCGTCACGTTGAATAAAAATTCCAAACCAGGTACGCTGACCGGAGTTGACAAACCATATTACGAACGAGCATATCCTGTGACTGCAGTTGTTTATGCGTTATATCCGCTGAATGATAAACCTAGCGTTGATGATCTCAAACCAATGAAATTTTCTCGCTTAAATTGTGTAGCTGAGCGAGTTACAGAACATTTCGCAGCAGCGATACGTGGAAACGGTTTAACGGATCTAAGACGTAAAAAAATAAAAACGTGGGCAGAAACAGTTAAAGATACCGGAGCGTCTATCAGCGACGTTGCTGAGCTGGAAAAGAAATTAAAATTCCCAATAACAGTGAAGACGTTAACCGGAGAGATTTTATACAAATCGAAATATGAATCTAGGGGAGCTCCGATAGCGATTATTGATCATAACGCGCATGCATGGACGTCAGCAGTGATGATATTTCCAAGAAAGAGAACAATTAAATTTTATAATGATTACATATTTGATTCAATTAAAAATATTAGTAAGAGTGACCCTGTATTTGTTTGGCTGTTTAGAAGTTTCGATGATGGAAATTACGATCAGTTTGTAAGGCCTAGCGGAGAAATTTATCGTGCAGAATCACTCCACAACGAAATGAAAAATCTTGCGTTAAAATACACGAATGATAATGTTATCGAACAATTACTGAATAACTGTTTTACCGTTCCATCAGTTGCTGCTCACTTTGCTCAGGAGAAACATTCATGGCTGATCACGATGAATTGCTGTATGTCCTCGTTTGATTTTGGCATTATGTTGCTTCATCAACGATGATACTGCACCAAGAAATTCTCGGCCAGGATCAACCTGTAATAGTTGTGGCCATTGCAAGGGTCCTCGTTGATAAATTCGTTCAAACGCAGATGCAAATTCAGTTGCTGTTTTAGTTGATAGTGGTTCTGCTTCTGTATACCTACTTGCAACTTCAGTGACAGTTAACGCGTATTTGTATGTGCGTGATAGACGTCTACCAATTATAATAGTATCGTGCGGTGAAAACAAAATATCTGCTTGATGAGCTTCATTAGGATCGCTGACATCAAAACACGCGTACTGAACTTTTTTAGGTGGTGGTAGATAGATCTGCTATATTGCCTGTCGTGCTAATCAGTCTGCAGCAACAACACGTGAGACTTTTGCTGCTTCAGCAAGTTTACTAATCACTGTTTTACCTCTCCAATATTCTCTTGGACTATAATAAACAGATTCCATTATTATAGTTATATGATTAATTACCAGCCACTAGCATTAGTTTACCTTTCATCGCAGATTTTACTAGAAAGCTAGCAAGTTTGTCTCTGAGAGATTTATTAGGTATAGAATTTAACGCATGAATAAATTTCACAGCTGCGAGGTGCCTTTGTTGTAAATCTTTACTTTTATACGCAACATCATGAATATGACACGCTTGATCAATTACGTTTATTGGATACTCTCCAGGTTTTGGTTGGTCCTGGTTATCAAGTTGGATATCGAGACGAGTTCCAGGACCACAGTAATTATAGCCAGGCAGATGTTTCTCACCAGGGAATTTGGCAGACGGAGTTCCTGGCAATTTATATAGCGCCGTAGCAATATCACCACCGGTTTTTGTTTTCGACGAAATAAATCTAATTTTTTTTGGTGCCACATCGCTCACATTTACCTGTAAGAGCACGTTTTTTATTTTTAACTGTCACTGTAGTTAATCCACCAGTTGGCATGGGTACTCTACATCGAAAACAATATAAATCCATGATATAAATTATTATGGATATTATTGACTTCTCAGCGACACAAGCGCGTAAGCCAGCTAAACATCATCCAGCACTACCAAATACTATAAGGATGATAATAATTGGACCATCTGGAAGTGGTAAAATACAATTGTTGCTTAATCTGATAATGAGATGGATGAAATGGGATAGGTTGCATTTAGTGGCGCCATCCGTAGATCAACGATGTTATGAAGTACTTAAGGATTTTAATGAAAACGCAGCGTCGTTGTATGATGACGACAAGGTGTTGCTGATTTTATCACCGATATTGACGAAGTTCGATCCGTAGATGATCTCGATGGATTTATTAATAATTTAGTTGTATACGACGATGTTATGCTGGACAAACAAACAAACCCAGCTAGGATATTTTCACGAGGTAGGCATAAAAACACAGACGTGATTTATGTTACCCAGCGGTATACACAAATACGAAAAGTGATCAGAGATAACTGTAATATTTTAGTTGTATTTAACGGAGTTGATTCACATACATTACGAAACATTCATCACACTTGGTGTTCAGGGGACATGGACATAATTAAATTTAAAAACTTCTTTGCGCAAGCCCAAGCTACCCTGTTTGGATTTATAACGATAAATTTACATGATCCTAGATCAAGGTATCGTGTTGGTCTCGATAAAATGTTTGGTTGACATTACAGCAGCAGGGAGAGTACGACCAAAAGTAGGTTTGCCTAAATGGTAAACACGTTCTCTAAATGACGACAAAAAAGTAACCTATTGGTTATGTTTAGAGTGTAGTTGACTATTGAGACCATAATTTTGTTTTAAAAATTAACAATCCAAGCAAGTGGTCTGTTCACTCTCCCTGCTGCTGCAGAAAAAAATCGGTGCCAATGAGTGTAAAGTTAGAAGACCTGTTTAGACCCATCTCGGGACAAATTCTTTGACTGGAAAGTTTTTGTTTCCAATCCAAATGTTTTTACTCTGTTACTTAGGGAAGAAAGCTTTGCAAGAAGATGCTTTAAGAGAATTTCGAGAACAATCGAGAAGACTAAAATAATAACTAGTAGGTAGAGGAAAGAAAAAGCACGCACACACATGCAAACACGCAATCTCTTTAGGGACACAAACTAGATAGACTTACACATGCATACAACGTGTAGGTGATATCATCATAGTGACCCAATTTATACTCCATGACATCAAAGATGAATTCCTGTATATCCACATTTTCATTTAAATTTATAGCTACATTCTCAACACCGATGAGGAATAAGGTGCAACAGGATCCCCTTGACGACATCCTCTTTTAAGTGTAGAAATGATGATATATTTTCATCTGACTCTATTGCATTGATCATGAGTAAAAGATTTAGTCATCATCATTGGCAGCTCAGTCTCGGGAGACCATGTGAGTAGCCCCCTTGGAGTGTTGTCTGTCTCTGGGGTTTTGGCATCGTCTGTTGTGGCTTTGCAGGCCGATGCGCGAATGACAGTCCCTATTGCAGTTGGTGCAGACGTACTGGGATGTCTGAGTTGCTTGGGTTGTTGCTGCACTCTTCTTTCTCTCACGTTTCTCTGCGGCCTGCTGGACTCTCCTCCCATCAGCGACTGCTATGCCCTTGCTGACCGTCAGTCTCCAGCTGCCTCGGTCCTCGGCCTGCACTTCCCAGCTGTCTGGTGAAATTCTGCATGCCTTCATGTCCCTCTTGAACACATCCTTGAAGCGGAGTGAGGGGAGGCCGACTCTTCTGGTGCCAGTGGCCAACTAACCATATAGGATGTCCTTTGGCAGCCTCCCATCCTCCATGCGTCGGACGTGTCCCAGCCATCGAAGGCGGCGTTTGCTCAGCAGGGAGTACATGCTGGGAATACTTGCACGCTGAAGGATCTCGCTGTGTGGGACGTGGTCTTGCCAGCTGATTTTCAGGATGCGTTGTAGGCACTGTATATGGTAGGAGTTGAGTCGACGCTCTTGCCTCATGTAGGTGCTCCAGGTCTCACTTCCATATAGGAGGGTGCTCAGAACGCAGGCCTGGTAGACTTGAGTCTTGGTGTGCACTGTCAGCGTGCTGTTTTCCCACACCCTCTTTGTTAGTCGGGCCATGATGGTGTTTGCCTTTCCAAGCCTTCTCTCCAGCTCCACATCAAGCGAAAGAGTGTTGCTGATGGTTGACCCCAGGTAAATAAAGTTGTTGACTACTTCCAGGGTGGCGCCGTCGCTTTTGATGGAGGGAGCAGTGGTGACATCTTGCGCATTGACGTTTGTCTTTTTTAGGCTGATGGTGAGCCCAAACTGCTTGCAGGCATCAGCGAAACGGTCTCCCAGTCTCTGGAGGGCATCCTCAGTGTGGGTCACAAGAGCCGCGTCGTCAGCAAAGAGCGTCTCCCTGATGAGTACTGACCTCACTTTGGTCTTCCAGCGCAGTCGTGCCAGGTTGAACAGCCTCCCGTCGGACCTGGTGGGCAGATATACGCCATCAGTGGACGTGCTGAAGGCGTAGGACAGGAGCAGGGAGAAGAAAATCCCGAAAAGTTTTGGTGCCAACACGCAGCCCTGCTTCACGCCGCTGTTAATGGGGAAGGAGTCTGAGGAGGATCCATCATACAGGACTGTACCCTTCATATCGGTATGGAAGGAGATTATCATGCTGCGGAGTTTTGGGGGGCAGCCGATCTTCCCAAGAAGTTCAAATAGGCCCTTCCTGCTGACCAGGTCGAAGGCCTTGGTGAGGTCGATGAACATCTTGTAGAGTGGCTGACCTTGTTCTCTGCTGTTCTCTTGGAGTTGTCGGAGGGAGAAGATCATGTCTGTTGTCGACCTTCTTGCTCTGAAGCCGCACTGGGATTCCGCATACACGCGGTCCGCCAGCAGCTGCAGCCTGTTTAGGAGGATGCGGGCAAACACTTTGCCAACGATGCTGAGAAGCGAGATTCCTCTGTAATTGTTACAGTCACTGCGGTCTCCCTTGTTTTTGTAGAGGGTCACAATGGTGGCGTCGCTCATGTCTTGGGGGACTGCTCCTTCCTCCCAGCAGAGGCAGAGTAGGTCATGCAGTTGCTGTAGCAGTGCCGGTTTCCCACGTTTGATGGCTTCTGGCGGGATGCTATCGCTACCTGGTGCTTTGTCGTTTGGGAGGGAGTCGATAACTTTGCTGGGTTCCTCTAAGGTAGGCACTTTGTCGAGCTCCTCCATAGTGGGCAGTTCCAGTATGTTGCTAAGGGCCACATCGGTGACTGACGTTTCTCGGGAGTACAGCTCTGAGCAGTGCTCCGCCCATCTGGTAATCTGTTGCTCGCGGTCTGTGATCTTCTCTCCCGTCAGAGATTTCAGGGGGGCAGCCCCTTTCACTGTAGGGCCTAGGGCCTTCTTGATGCCACTGTACATGCCTTGGATGTTTCCTGACTCGGCACTGCGCTGGATTCCTTCACACAATTGCTGCCAGTACTCGTTTGCGGACTGTCTAGCGATGCGTTGGGTGGTGCTTCGGGCTCTTCTGAGGGCAGCAAGCGTCCGTTCATTGGGGCATTTTTTGTAAGCTATGAAGGCTTCTCGTTTGTCCTCGATTACTGGTTCCATCTTTGAAAGGTGTGCGCTGAACCAGTCCTGGCTGGGCCGTTCCTTCTTGCCAAACATGGACATGGCTGTGCTATAGATGGCATCCTTCATGGCGTTCCACTTGGCTGTGGCATCGTGCTCTGGCAGGCCCTGGAGAGCCTGATCCAGGGCAGAGACATACTCCTCCACCTTGGTGTTGATGCGAGGGCGACCTTTTTTTTTTGAGCGGTGTAGTGTTCGTGGCTGTAGGCGCACCCTGCTGCACACGAGGGCGTGGTCGGAGTCGCAGTCTGCACTGTGGTAGCTTCTGGTGGAGAGGATGCTGTTCAGGGCAGAGCGCCTGGTGATGACCAAGTCAAGCTGGTGCCAGTGATGAGACCTGGGGTGTTTCCATGACACTTTGTGTTGTGGCTTACACTTGAAGAAGGTGTTTGTAACGCACAGGTCATGATAGGTGCACAGCTCCAGCAGTCTTTAACCATTTTCGTTGGTCTTTCCAGTGCCATGATGTCCGAGGCAGGTAGGCCATGACTCGTGGTCAGCACCGACTCTGGCATTAAAGTCGCCGAGGAGGAATAGTAACTCGTCCTTAGGGCATCCTTTGATCTGTTCGTCCAGCTGTCCATAGAACTGATCCTTTATGTCTTCTGGAGACGTGAGGGTGGGGGCATAGACACTGAGGATGTTGACAGGACCTGCAGCAGTGGCAAGGCGGATGGGCAAGAAACGTTCAGTGCCCCCTGAGGGAAGCTCAACCGAGGTCAGGAGGGTGTTTTTGATGGCAAAGCCAACTCCGTGCTGGTGGGGCTCCTCAGGTTCTCGGCCCTTCCAGAAGAAGGTGTAGTTTTCCTCTCTGAGGCGAACCTGGTTTCCTGGAGGGCAACTATGCTGACATTTAGTCTGGTGAGCTCTTTGTCGATGATGGCGGTCTTCCTGGTGTGGTCCACGTCCCTGAGGTCGTCAGAGATGCCTGTGCGCAGTAGGGCCTTTAGTTTAGTAATAACTCAAAAAATTATGATAAAATAGTTGATGCACAGATATCGTCCTGAGCGAAAAGTGTGTGTGACTTAAATGAGAAATTCAATTCTTTAGATGAAGGAATGTTTTAGTTTTTTTTATACCATCTATCATCAAATGCTAAGTCTGCATGTATTTGTGTGCGTTTAGTGCAGGGAAGAAGACAATTTCAAAGAATTTAACTTGCATGACCAAAGACTGGATTACATTAAAACCTGATGATACTTGACAAGAAGAAGACGGATAATAATGAAATCATTTTTTTTTCGTCCACAACTTATGTTAATTGTATCTAAACTATGTTTAGGATCCATTAAAATAAGGTCACTGTTACTTATGTTTTAATTTGCTATTTTTTAAATCTATATTATTTCGTTTTGTTTTTTTTCCTCTATATCAGTTACATGTTTCTGCATTGGTACACGTTACACGTTTCAGAAATTTATCCTACATTCAGAATTGGTAATGGTTAGAGCGTTCGCCTCGTATGCTGGAGGTGAATGGTTCGAAATCCGGCCGAGTCATACCAAAGACTTTTAAAAATGGTACTAACAGCTGCCTCGCTAGGAGCTCAGCAGTAAGCAGTTAGTGTTAAGACTGGTCGCCCTGGTGTCAGGATAATATGACTGGACGGGACATGATGCTACATGTCTGCGGCATGATGCCCCAGTGCTAGACATCACTATACACTGTCACACTGCAGACATCGTTGCTATATCACTGAAAAATTGTTATAGCTACGTTAAAAACCCAACGCACGCACGCACGCACGCACGCACACACACACACACACACACACACACACACAGAATTGGCACGTCTTCATTTAATTTATGGAAGACGCCGGTATGTAAACTTTCTTCTATAGTTTTAGCATACGCATCCGGTAGCTTGTATATCCTCACCCACCCATTTAAAACCCCAAACCATCAAGGATATAAACATACAGAAGACTGATTCATTACATTCATTGATTTACAATTTCCAACTTGATTGCCACCAGGTGGTCCATAACATTGTCACGACATTGAATGCTAGAGTTTGCAAACACACGCACACTATAAGGAATTCGATGGTCGACCAAAACATTCTGGTATGGTAAAGGATAATACTTAATGCTCTCACATAAATAAATTATATAAGACGGTCTTTTCCACGCCTAGGGACGTTAACTAGGTTAACTATTATTTAAGATTAATAAATACAATTATGCAGCGTTTTGCATTACATAAATAAAATCAATAATAGCCTGAAATGCATCTGACATCGACGATGTAAGAACTAATAGTAGTTACAAAATCATATGAATCAATCTTATTTGTAACAAAATCAAACTTGGATATATTAACTCATGCGTTATCGTTATCAATAATTTCAATTCATAAACTATCAGTGATTCGTTACCTATATCAGTTACAATGCTTAAGATGTAATAAAGATGACTTATCAAAAACATTTCTTTAAATTGTCGCTAATGATAAAGCTTTTATTAGCTTAACCAAGAAGAGTAAATGTAAAAACTAAAACAAAATGAAGCATTTTAGATGAAAGAGGTTGCATAATTTGCACAGGTCACAGACCATACAGAACAATGGATTAGAATGTTTTTGAAATCTCATAATGCATAAAGTCCAATATAAAATTAGCTAAAATTAAAAGAAAAGGACTTTAATTCACGCACTTTCACTTGTAGAACTTTGGATTTAAAATATTTTCGGATAACCGGGATTATTTACGCCTAACAGATAGCCGAAAACTGAAACTTCGAAGATAATTTTCATTTACATAAGTGCATTGAAAGTAATCAGCTGTCTTAGTATGTAAAATGTTAGTAGTCCATAATTTATAAATGGATTTTAGTGCAGTGCATAATTTTCTGTAGCTGTGGTTATTGCATATAGATCGATTGGCAACTTAAAATATTACTCTGATTGATGTGATTAAATTCAATTAACCCAAGTGATCTTACTTCCTAATTTTACTTGTCATTTTTGCTAATATCACATAGGTATATCTTACCTTCTTTTCCCCTTGAACGCAACAGCTATCTGTAGCACTTAACCCATCTGCATTATGCCGGAAGGAAATAAAATATCATGAGTTGTATTTCTAAAAGCTACTGTTTTGGGTGAGGTAAAAAATATCCATGTATACATTATTTTTGGTTTTATGTTTGTTATGTATTGTTTAATTTCTTTTTCATTTCTTCCACCATCATGCTTGATTTGGATTTATTAAAAATCTCAAGTTTTATTTATTGAAAACAAGAAAGAAATAGCCGAAAACCAAACAAAAGCAGCTACATAATCAATCAATCAATCAATCAATCATGGATATTAGGGAGGATACAATCTATTGAATCCGAGAAAAATATGAAGAACAAAATTGTCAAAAATTGAAATGGTATATTTCAATCAATCGTTCAATATGTGTATTTATGTTGTTATGTTTGTATCAAAAACTGAATGAATGCATGATAAAGTTTGTATAAGTTAACATGTGGACAATTTGTCATATAACCGCACGTAAAAGTTTACTTGTGCGAGTAGATGTGCCATATAAAATTGCCTCTCCGATGTTAACGTGTCATTGTTGATGTTATTATTATCTTCTGCCATTATGTATTCACTAAAATGAACCAATCGAACTCCGTCCTATTAAATCATTCAGAAAGTAATTGGCTACGTCTTTATATCTTTAGGTTTCTGGTTTCAATGGTAAAAATAATATTGCCGAGACTGTACTTTCCTTGTATGACTAATTATCGTTAATATCCTTGCGCAGGATGTTTACCAAAAATATTTTGTCGCAAGAGGATGGGTCCCAGTTAATCACATGCTTTGATTAATTAAATGAACGGTCTAAGCAGGTATAGTTAGTATGTGCGAATTTTGGATCGCAACTTTCCTGGATTAAGAACGACTGTTCCATTAAAAAGTCATTCTATTAAGGGGTCAAATTCGTTCTCAAGATGTTATGAAAATTGTCCGTTAGACAACACACACATGTGATATATATAATTTTTTTTTATGTTTATTATTTCTAGGTTTAACACTTTGATACTTTATTTCTCACACTGGGTCTGCTGGATTTTACAACTTTTTTTTATCCACTGAGATCGACAGACATATAGCCAAACATAAAAAAAATGCAACGAAATTAATCAACCAATCAGGGACACTAGAAATTCCTGGATCAACTGAATTGGAAAGAATATGAAGAACAAATTAATTAATGAATGAGAAACATTTTTTATTATGCTTCAATGATTCAATATATGCATGCTTGTGTTTTTCTATAGAGTAAATGGATGAATAATGCAAAACCTTTTGTGTGGGGAATAAATGTCTGATGAATTAAGAACTAACTGTTAATTTTCGCCATATTGTTTGCTATTATGTCGTTACTTCCATGGAACGTCTAAAAAACTCCATTTCACTAATTCTTAAGAACTCGACTCCATTTCCATCTATTTAGGCTTTGTACTTTATTGATAACACAAAATCCCTAAAGACGGCAATTGCCACGCATTATTTTCAATAGGCGTTAATATTTTTTCCCAAGATATACCGAGACAACATTATGACAACACAAGACAAGCGCTGCTTATGCAAATGTTTCTCTCCCAACTCAAGCCAGGGTCCAGTCAGGTTTAGCCGTTGCTAAAATATGGATTGGTACTTTCCATATGATTCTTTTACGAATACATGTTTCATTAAAGGTAACATCTGGTTTGAGGTCAAATTCGTTATCAAGGTGTCAGGAAAATTTAAGTTCAAACAATACATACATACATACATACATACATACATACATACATACATTTAACCATTTTACATCGACGAAGTATCTCTTGGACTACTACTATAATCAAGCGAGAAAACTGAGTCAAAGATAAAGACGAATAAAAACATTCCTCCATATATTTTGTATCAAAAACTGAATGAATGCATGTTATTGGAGGAAAGAAACTGTTAGACGAATATCCATGAAGACTTTCTAATATCTGACAGTGAAAGACTGAATTTTCCAACACCCTAAAATAAAAACACCGATCGAACAAAATACCCATAGTATTCTGAAGGATAATATTTAATTGTATCACAGAGATGACATTTTGCAAAGTATTTGTTCCAGGCACAGAGATGTTGCCTAGATTATGCTGCGTTCAAACAACTCAAACTATTTTCCACGAGGAAACATAGGAATTTGAAACCTTTAAATATTTCTTGTTACATACATACTAATCAATTGCTAATATATATTAATAATACATATATGTTTTAGAGACATACGTTTCTGTAGGACTTTATTAAGAGATATAACCTGAACGACGACTTACCGTCTTCTCCAAATCATGTGATCGAATTCAATCAACTTAAGTAATTTTTCTTCCTAATTTCCGTTTGTAAGTTTTGTTAAAATCAAACAGGTACATCATACCCTCGTTCCGACGTAAATAATGTAATCATTTGTGATACTGAATTTATTTGCAATATGCTTGAAGAGAATCAGATAATACGATTTATGATTTCTGGAGACAACTGTATCAGGTGAGACAAAAACAACCACGCATGCTTTATTTTTGTTTTATGTATTTTATGTATTGTTTTCTTTCCTTATTGATTTTACTGATAGCAAGGGAGATGTAGCCAAAAATCAAGTCATAGGAGGTACATTGATCAATTAATCCAGGACACAGAGACCTGTTACGAGTCTGTGCTCTTAAAATAAGTAACAAAAAAGAGTGAAGACAACAAGCTTTGTAAAATTTAACAAATATTTTTTTTCCCTATTATACAAAATGAAAAGCTCAGAAAACAGAACTTACGGTATTGCGAATTAAATCCAAATATAATCCAACAATTAAAAAATAGAAGTCCTAGTATTAAAAGGTCCTGAACGAATCTGAGCTCGAATCCCTATGAAATCTAAAATGGAAGGTGATGACGTCTGTTGTAACCTTCAACGTGCTCTTGTGTCAACAGTTCCTTGTTGAATCACAGAAAATATTATTCCAGTTTTGAAATCCGTATAAATTTCAGTGAATGTCTTTGTCCAAGAATTGTATGCATTTCCAGGGAAAAGAATCACTTGTCTTCATTCTTTTCTGTTACTTTTTGCAAGAGCCTAGACTCCTAACAGAAAATTGGGGTGCTCGTCCTTGGGATATACGAAGTTTGGCTAAAATATTTCAGAAAACTTTGTTGTTTTGAAATTTAAAATCCCCTAGTTTCCGAATTTTTTAAATCCCAAGTATTACCTCACATTTTAGAAATCTTTAGTGAAATCAACAGGCTTTTTTTACAATGTCATCAAAAGTGGAGATCTTTCTTTCAGGAACAGTTAGACCTTTTTTTTATATAAACCTCATGTATAATTCACCTATGGCAAGAAGAAAGCTTTATTATATAAATCTTTCTTTTTCTTTTATGGGGGGGGGAGGAGAGAGGAAGTGTTCTGTATATTTAATTTAAATGTTTTTTTTTGTTTGTTTTAAATTTTTTAATTCCATTACATGTTCTTGTAATGTATCTTTGTTTACTGGATTTGACATTTCCAGTAATTCAGTTCAGTTCTGTTTGACCTGACTTTTAATTTTACTGATAAACAACCAGTAAGAGAAACACTGTATCTAGAAGCCGATCTTGATTCAGAACCAGTGGCAGTTTTTGTAAACAGTTTTTTAAATTTTTTTTTTATTCTTTCTCAGATTAAGAACCATTAAGTTAAGTGAAGGCCATACCTGGAGTACGTGATAGGAAACATGTGTTTATTGTTAGAAACTACAAATTCTTGTAGAAGGTTGACCCTTATCCGAGAATCTGTTTTGCGTCTTAAACTTGTGTATAACTGTTAGCTTTATAGCCATTGTTCAGTCGGGCTTAAAACGCTCGAGATGTCAAGTTACATTATGTTGTGACCAGTTTGAGTTGAATTTTTATTTTTTTTCAAATTATTGAATTTCAAATGATTCTTTTCCCTGGAAATACATAAGTGCTCTTACAAAATTCTTGGACAAAGACATTAATTGAAATTTATACGGAATTCAAAACTGTGATGCAACAAGGAACTGTTGACACAACAGCACTTCGCAGGTTACAACATACGTCATCACCTTTCATTTTGGATTTCATCGAGATTCAAACTCAGATTCATTCAATACTTTTTAATATTAGGACTTTTATTTTTTAATTCTTGGATTATTTTTGGATTTGATTCGTAAAACCGTAAGTTCTTTTCTCTCATTTTTCATTTGTAAATTATTTGTTAAATTTTACAAAGCTTGTTGTTTACACTCTTATCTGTTACTTTTTGTAAGAGCTTAGACTCGTAACAGAACAAAATTTCCGACACTATCCAGCCATACCCAAAAATCGCATCTGTTGCTTTTTACTGATAGGCACAGGGAATTCAGTGATAGCCATGACCTTAGCACCTGTAGGTTTAACTTGTCCATGTCCAACGATATGTCCTAGAAATGTTACAAAAGCACGGCAGAACTCACTTTTGGATATTTGGATAAATTAAGTGTCAAACTTGCATCAGTGAGTCTGCCAAAGAATTTCCGAATTGTCGCTAAATGTTCTTTCCAGGCGTCATTGTAGATGATGACTTCATCGATGTAAGCATCACAGTTATCTAGACCAGAGGTAATCATCTTCATCAAACGTTGAAAAGTACTTGGCGAACCCTTTACCCCAATCGGCATCACCTTATATTGATAAAGTCCATCAGGAGTCACGAATGCCGAAATTTCCTTTGCCCTTATCGTCAGTAGAATTTGCCAAAACTCTTTCAGAAGGTCAAATTTGGTGACCTACTTTGCATTTCCAATTTTATCAATGCAGTCATCGATCCTTGGTAATGGAAATGAATTTGTTTTAGTCACACTGTTCACCTTTCTATAATCAGTGCATATGTGGAAAGTATTATCTGGTTTCGAAACAAGGATACATGGTGAACTCTAGTCACTATTACTCGGCTGTATAAAATCATTTTCCAGCAAATACTGAATTTCTTTTTTTCAAGTATTCCTGTTTGAGAGGGTTCATCCTGTATGTGTGTTGTTTCACAGGTTTGGAATTTACAATTTCAACGTCATGGTAGATTTTGTTTGTTCTTGTAGGAACATCTTGAAATAACTGCTCATATTCAAGTAATAACTGTGTAAGTTCATTGTTTTTCTTGTTGTTGGAAATTTGAAAGTTTCTGCTCCAGATTATTCATAATTTCTGAATTCCGAAGACTTGGTACTCCAAAGTCAATATAGTCCGATTGCATTCCTTCACTTAAATCCTTGCTGAGTTGGACATATACAACTAAATTAATTGCATGATTGACCTGGCTATCTCTATCAACAGACTCGTACTCCTTATTATCTTTTTATCCCAGGTGTACTATTATTGTAATTTAACACATTCATTTTCTTCTTAACTTTGTAAGGGCCGTCATAATTAATCTGAAGAATGGGCAAGAGAGACAGAACTCTGTCACCAGACTCAAACGATCTCTCCATTGTAGTTCTGTCAAACCATAATTTCACTCTTGACTTGAATTGCTGGATTCCAAAGTCAAGCATAATTAGCTGGAAAATTCCAGACATACAATTTGACCCTTGATCAGATCGGACTGATTTGTAAGGTTCAAATTGAGTAAAAAATATTATCAAAGATTTTACTGTTCTTTTTGTTTTAATATTCCTCACAGGAATTGCCTCTGGGAATCTTGTTGACGCACACATTATGGTCAGCAAGTATTGGTTACCTTACTTGGTCTTAGGTAAGAGACCGACACAGTCTACCATTATTCTGCTAAATATTTCGTCTAATGTAGGAATAGGTTGCAAATGAGCCTTAGGTATCTTCTGATTGGGTTTTCATACCATTAGACAAGTATGACAAGATCTGCAGCATTTACAAACATCACTTTTAAATTTAGGTCAATAGAAGTGATTCAAGATCTTGTGATAAGTATTATTAATCCATAAATGACCAGCCAAAGGAGTTTCATGGGCCAGACTAAGAATTTCCTGTCTGTATGATTTTGGAACTACAATTTGATAGTTCACTGACCACTCGTCACCAGCAGGTACCTCGGGAGGTCTCCATTTTCTCATAAGAATCCCATTTGTAATGAACTAACAGACAGGTACTTCAGTGGCTTCAGTTTCACTAATGGCCTTTGAAACAAACAGGAAATTTCAGGATCTTTTTCCTGTTCGACGACAAGTGATTGTCGTTTGTCACCCTGATTAGAATAAAAAGAATGAGTAGTTAAAAGAGGATCATTGTGATCAATACCTTTTGACTGATCCAAACAATGAGTAAAAATAACCTCATCAAGAGCCTGACCAATACATGTGTCAGCTAAAGGAATACTTTCTTGATCAACATCATTCTCAAGAGCTTTCTTTGCCATAGCTCTAATAACTGCACAAGCTGGGTATAAATCAGGGAATTCTTATTCAATAGAATCGACTTTCGGATCCAAAGAAGGCTTGTCAGTTACAAGTGGATTAACCACAACGTTATCTCCGGCTAGTTTAATCCCTAGTAAAAGCAATGAATGCTCTCAATGGATAAAGAGGATACTGTTCCGACTGTCACGGGTCCTGAGACTAAGTCTGATGACAAATTTACAGAATGGAGAGGAATATTAACAAAGCCGCACTCTACTCCCTGAATGAGAACACTCTCAATAGAAGAAGACTTCTCAGAAAAAGGCAAAGTACCTGATAATAAAAGACTCTGAGAAGCTCCCGTGTCCTTAAAATTTTAATAGGGATAGAACTGGCCGAATCACCCATAATAAAATCAGACTGGGGTTTAATAGACCCAACAAATGTGTTGCTTTCAATACATGAGCGTGACCTTGACCTCTTAGAAATAAGAGCATTTGGAACAGGTCTGTCTTGATTCTGATGCTTATTTTTTAATTTGTAGCAATCAGAAATAACGTGTCCTTTCTTCTTGCAATAGGTACACGTAGGAAGATATAAGGATTTCTGATCAAGTTTATCAGAAACTTGATTTCTCAAAGTTGTGCCAGATTGAAATTTAGAAGGGCTTGTATTAGAATGAAATATATTTTTGTACCAGAAGACTGCTGAGTGGAAGACTTACTGATAATAGACACTTTATGAGCTCAGCAGTACGAGCATCATTTTCCAAGGTTTCGACCTTATGCTCATCAAGATAAGTCTTAAAGCGGAACTCTTCAAACGAGTTGTCTTAGATTTTCGTAATCTTAATCAACTTACTTAACATAGCACCGCGAAGCAAAGAAGTGCTCTTTTTCCTTGCAAATTCGACATGAATTGGTCCAGCTTCTTTTTTATAGTTTCTGAAATTTTGCCGATAAGCCTCAGGGACTAGCTCATAACTCATTAAGATGCATTCCTTTACCAGATCATAGTCTGCACTTTGCTGTACTGATAGGGAAGCATAGATGTCTCGGGTTTTGCCAAAATATGCACTCTGTAATAATAGAGTTCATTGCTCCTTTGGCCATTTTGAATTTTCAGCAATTTTTTCAAAATGAGGAAAATATTTGTCTACTTTCTTTTGTCTTAAAGGGGGCACTAACCTAATATTCTTAATGACATCAAATTTGAATTTGTATGTCAAGTGGGGATGTGTTTGTCCCTTGCCAGCTCTAATTCTCTTAATCTAAAGTTATATTCCCTTTCTTCCATTTCTCTTATCATTTGCATTTGCTCTCTCTCTCTCTCTCTCTCTCTCTCTCTCTCTCTCTCTCTCTCTCTCTCTCTCTCTCTCTCTCTCTCTCTCTCTCTCTCTCTCTCCAATTACAACTGCATTTGTTTGTCTCTCTTCTCTTTCTCCAACAGCATTTCTTTTACTTCTTTCTGTAACTCTATTTGTTTCTCTCCCTCTCTCCTCTTTCTCCAACAGCATTTGTTTTTCCTCTTTCTGTCACTGCATTTGTTTCTCTCTCCTCTTTCTCCAATAGCATTTTTCTCTCTCTTTCCTCATCTTATTGCATTTGTTTTTCCTCTTTATCTTTCTGAAGTTCAAGCCTTCTTAACTCTAATTCCATCTTGTATTTTAATTTTAATTCCTTTACTTTTATGTTAGAGTCTGGTGCACACTTACTGATCAAAACCAAAGCACTTTCATCCGAAACATTTTTTTCCACCAAATATTGGACCAAAGTATTTTTTATTTTTTGCTCGTTAAAGAAGTTTTTGCCTCAGAAAGATCATACTTTCTGGCAAGCTGAAGCAATTCATCTTTTCTCAAACAGTCTAACAGCTCCTGGGTAGGATCTGAAATAAAGATCTCCACTTTTGATGACATTGTAAAATGCTTGCTGAATTCACTATAGATTTCTAAAATGTGCAATAATACTAGGGGTTTTAAACATTCGAAAACGAGGGGAATTTAAATTTCAAAAACAAAGTTTTCTGAAACATTTTAGCAAAATTCGTATCCCAAGGACGAGCGCCCAATTTTCTGTTACAAGTCTATACTCCTAAAATAAGTAACAGAAAGAGTGAAGACAAACAGATTTGTAAAATTTAACAAATAATTTATTTCCCTAGAATACGAAGTGAGAAATTGAGAAAGAAGAACTTAATCTAAGCTAATTAAATCCAAAAATAATCCAAGAATTAAAGACACAAGTCCTAGTAATAAAAAGTCCTGAATAAAACTCAGTTCAAGTCCCGAAGAGATAAAAAATTAAAGGCGATGACGTGGCTGTTATTGCCTGAGTCGTACGGATGTATTAACAGTCTCTTGTTGAATCAACGAAATATTATTCCAGGTTTGAATTCAGTATAAATTCCAGTGAATGTCTTCATCCAAGGATTTTGTCAGAGCACTTTTGTATTTCCAGAGACAATAATCACTTGAATTAAATAACTTGAAGAAAATAAAATTCAGGCCTAACTGGACACAATATTATATAACCCAAAGTGCTAGATGTTAAAGCTCAACTTGTATAATCTTCACAATCACAAGATAATATAGTTCTCTGTTTGACCTCAGGTCACAAATTATCATTTTCTAAAAACAACCATTACCTAAAGGAAAATAACCTTCTTGAATGATCTAATGAGCCTTGTTTATTTAAAACATAATACTCTCCAAAATTCACTTTCGAATCCCCAAAATCCTGACCCAAATCAACATGTTTACCTGAATAATAATTTGGTCAATGAGCTCATACCCATGGAGGATAATGAAGCAATTATTAGTTGTTTACATAAATGATATAAAATGATAATTTAAAAAGTCAATCAGGTCAAACAGAACTGAACTCAGTTTTAGACAAGGTCAAGTCCAGTAAACAATGTTACATTACAATAACATGTAATGAAATAAAAATGTTTTTAAAAGTAACAGACAAACAATTAAATTAAATATACTTAACAGACCATTGATTCCACTGGATTTGAAACAATATGGGGAACACAATAATCAATAAATCAGAGGTATGTATTGGTGTGCGTATTAATAAATGAATGAATTATGAAATAATAATAATAATAATAATAATAATAATAATAATAATAATAATAATAATAAAACTAATAATTGTTATTTAACGACTAGAACAGATTTGGTTACAAATAACGTATGTACCATGTTGTTCTCCATTTTTGTAACAGGTTATGTTAATTTATTTTAAAGATGTCACTTACACGAAGTCAAGTATGCTCGTATATGTACTTACACAGATTTAAAATGAATTAGGATCTGTAACTATAGTGGTGAACAAAATACTATACACAGGTATGCACATTTCAGCTGGTCAGAAGTCATATATAGAACATCGAATAAAACACGCACCTACTATTTCCGGTCACAATGATACAATTATCTATCGTGAGGCGATAATGTGTAATTCCAGCTGGTCAAGTAAGAAGGCTTTTAGTCAAGTTAAAACGGAGCAAGGGAAATTTGAAAAACTATCTTCAGGGGTTAGGATTCGTAAAGATAGATTCTGTTACAGTAAGAGAGCTTTTGAAAAGTTTGTTTCTCGACTAATTGCTCTGGAGCTCGTTAGTTGTTGATCGGAGAGTGAGCTCAGTGTATATAATCTGGATAAAGATTGTATGTTAAGATTCCTTTAAGATATAGAATGCAGTTTTATATAGGCAGCCACTGTAGAGTTGAAAACAAAACATTTAGGGAATGGTCAAAGAGAGTTTTGGAGTTATTCGGGCGGCCCTTTTCTGTACTTTCTCAGTTCTGGGCAGATTATATTTCGATGTTCTTCCACATTTAGTAAAGCAGTAATCTATCAATGGCAGTATATATCCCGAAAAACGTTAAAGTGAATGAGGCATGAGATATTTCGACAGTAATTTTAAGAGAGTTATTCTTTTAACGACCATTGCATATATGTGATTGATATATGTATTCCAGCTGCAATGTTGAGCAATTTAGATACCAAGAAGAATTTTGATATTTAAAACTAGACACGTCTAATTCATTTTGAGTTAGAAGTAAATATATGTTAGTGGATGACATTGCTTTGTTCCAATAGTGATGCATTTTATTTTAGATGCATTAATATACATTCTGCTTTGTTGACACCAAACGGATATATTATTAAGGTCGATTTGAGGTTTATTTTCAATGGAGTCTGGAAATATGCAGTGTAGAGTCGTCAGCGAAAAGATCTGTTTTCGAGTGCCCTTAATACAATATCAGGACATCCATCCTTGAGGAAAGCAAACATAACTTGAATCTGTAGTAAATTTTCCCGTGCAAGAATCCTGAGGTCAGTTAGTGAGATATGACTAGAACAAAGTAACTGAGCTTGAAGACAACTTGTGGGCTGATAGCTTTATAATTAACACCGAATGGTCAATATTTTTTTTAATCAATGAAGATGGCGTCAGTTAAATTCGCAAGATTCGATCGCTATTAGAGATTGGACTATAAGTTTCATCAGTGAAGTTTGATGTGAATGTTTCTGTGGGAAACATGATTACAAGTTATGTCAGGAGGTGGTGCTTGTTTAGGTATCCTAAAAGATGCTTGCTGACATGATTTTCAAAAATATTTGAAAGTATAGATATAATAGATATGGGCCGATCTTTGGATGGGTCATTCAATTAATATCCCTCATTATTATTATTATTATTATTATTATTATTATTATTATTATTATTATTATTATTATTAGTAGTAGTAGTAGTAGTAGTAGTAGTAGTAGTAATAGTAGTAGTAGTAGCAGCAGCAGCAGCGGTACTAGTAGTAGTAGTAGTAGTAGTAGTAGGAGGAGGAGGAGGAGGAGGAGGAGGAGGAGTATTAACTCTTTCCACTACCTTTCTTAGCAATGTCAAGTCTCTCTTATACTTGTTTTTTGTAGTCGCATTTATATCTGGGATGTGAAGCTAGAAGCGGATAATAATGAACTGATGTAAATCGCATACCATCAGACTCATCGCAATAAGGTATTACACTAGTCACGTGGAGGAGAATACCATTGTGGTGTTGATGGCTTACATCAAAACGCATTTAGTAAAAAATCTGAAGATAAGTTCCTACCGTCATCTAGTAATAATTGGAAATGAGCTACGTAAATCAAGGGAACAAACGGTTGAAAGAGATAATCTGACTGAAGATATAGAAAATCGATATATCAAATACCAGACATGCATAATTTCCGTAAAGCACACGATAACAATCAGGTATTATACTCGGGAATATGAAAGAATGAGATTGCATAATCAACAGAGAACTACACGTCTGTGTGTGTGTGGAAATACAAGACCTACAGGATAAAGAAAAGCCATCCACGCACTAATTTCTTGATATGTAGCGATAGATTTCAGATTTAAAATACTGCCTCGTAAAGTACCTTGCGCGTGTCCTGTAACACAGTTTAATGCATTCAGCTGGTCCTCTCACCATCATCTGTAACTCTAGCACGTGCTGGATTTACACCTTTGAACCCGAATGCAAGTTACAGACATTCTAATGCCAGAACAAGAAGCAAAATGTTTTTATCAATGAAAGAAACAAGTTATCCAGCAATTCTAAGGAACCAG
Organism: Megalonaias nervosa; assembly: GCA_016617855.1. Lineage (NCBI taxonomy): Eukaryota > Metazoa > Mollusca > Bivalvia > Unionida > Unionidae > Megalonaias > Megalonaias nervosa. The sequence goes on along the minus strand of JAECUM010009447.1, from coordinate 7,356 downwards.
TATATCACACTACCAAAATTACTATTTAATCCAGCTGCTAATCGATTCAACCAATCAGCTAAATATTTCCAGGCAATTTTATTTTATCTTGTCAAAAATGATAATCCTGATATATAAGTAGGTACATTAATACATGTTCACAGCATGCCCGTAACATGCATTTTTAATGATAAATAAATACAATATTTAGAGAGATATAGCCACAAATTGATTTGGACCTTAACAAGTAACCCACCTCTAATGTACATGACTCAGAGGAAATAGCTATTATAGCAAATGAAAGATTTCCGTTGAAATGAGTTGATAACCCAATGCTAATAAAATGTGGTGGCAAAACGTTAACAGTAACTTAATTGCTATTTAACAAACTCGCAAAAAAGAATCAACACAGTATCTTAGTTCAAGAAACGGATGGTCGATAACAGAAAAAAGCATGCTGTAAGTTAGGACTTCGAAAAGAGCTTTAGTGCTGTATGTATTGATATTGCAACCCTACAGTTATTAAGAGAAATAGCAGATGATTTACATAACTTTAGACATGACAGATGCCTTGGAGAGTGACAGGGAGAAAAATTATCTCGTGAACAATGACACTTGACAAATCTCATCCTAAACGGTTGAAGCTAGATTTAAATAATGAAATTAAACATAACGATTAATAGATTAAATGGTTGATGAATGGTTTTGACACAATAATTACAAGATAATATTTAACACTAATGCATTGTTAGAGATGCGTAGAAAATATTGATTTATATGAGATAACCAAAAGAATGTCAAAAACAAAACGAATGTCAATCAAGCCATTAGATCAATGAAAACAAAATAAAAATAAATATCAATTTAAGCACGATTAGATCAATAAAAACCCTATATTCTAGGCATTTCTGATTTAAATGTTAAAATGAAAATTATAATATATATTGCATTCATCGAAATTTGTAAAAACATGCAGGCTGAGGTTGAACAATCTAAAAGAAATACAAATGTGTATGATGATGGGAGATTCGATCATTAACATTGGTGAGGTGCATGGGAGCATTAATTAAATATATTACAGCGTGAAACGAATGAAAAGAGATCTGAATAAATAGAAACAACCGTTTACAACAGAAACAGATGCATTACAAACTGATACACCTCAAAAACAAAAAGACTCGTCATTACTGATTATGTCAAAGGCGTCAAAATTTAAAAAAACGGAAATATAAAGACATTAAAAACAGAATTGAATAAGGAAATTGGCATCAAATATTTTGCATTGCAAAATACAAAAGAGATTAACTTATGAAAGGAAAAAGAAATCTAAAAATGTCATCTGCACATTATGTGCATAGGTATTGAAGTATAGTAAATATTGTGCATTCAATTTTTGCTAATTCTTGAACTGTGCAAAGCACGTGCTCTTTCATCTAACATTCATAGTCTGATTACTAAGTCTAAATGTGTCTTTGTATTAACAAAGTGTTGTAGTTTTCGAATGATGACATTCATCAATAATGTGTTAGTGCTCATTGAATAGATCGTGGTTGTTGCCACCATAAAATACGTACTCAATTGTTTTTTGAATGAAACTCTACGCTGCTTTTCTTTAACGTTTGCTTCTTCATATTTTTTCATTCTTTTTGAGATTTAAGAAGCTTTCAATTTAAACCTTATTGTCTCCCCTGTTTTCAATTCCGTCATATATCTTTTATGGCTGTCATTTGCCAGTCTGTCCGAATTGTCAATATAGGGAATGATTTAATCAGCACCAAGCTCGACGATATGGCCTGCATGCAGTCGGCAATTGTATGTGTGCATTTCTATCTTCGCAGAGCGACAATTAAAATGTTTTAGACTTCTGCATTTAATCGTTGAACCAACTGTTTGGTTTCTTTATAAGTTAATGTTCAAACCAAATCCTTTACAAATCTATGAACTGGAAATATCTGATTAAATTCTATGCGTAGAATGCTTTCTTGTAACTCGAGAATACTTCAGAATTACCGTATTAACATCAAGATTTAATCATAAACCTGTTGTACACGATTGAATAAAATCTGTCATTTAGAATTTGATTTTGCCCGAATAATTTGTCACCGATTAAACTCATTTTAATGTATCTGAATCAAACAAATGTTGCGCCTTTAAAGTGTGAAAATCGTACTAAACAACCAATGTAACCAGAGCTTAAAATCTTAATCAACCAATTCTAAAGAAAATAAAGTCCTTACACATTTATATACATGTCTTTTCTTTGACGTTGAATAATGTCTATGATAAAGGTTGAAAAAAAATTAAGAAAAAAAAATTATATAGCGTACTTTAAACTTATCCGTTGTGAGTGTTTTCCAATCGGTTTTAGCGTGTTTCTTCTTTGTTCCAATTTTTTTTTACAAATTTATTTGTGGCATTACATAGTTGTTGCATAATCATATATATTAATTTTAAGAGTTTACAGTTAATTGTCACTAAGAACATTATTCTGTACGAACTGTTTTCTTTTATCAGTTTCAATTTATTTACAGTCTCTCCACGACGAAGATCTTAATATTTTATGTAGTTAAACAAAATAGATCAAAAGATTTTTTAAAGCTTAAAACCCAGTTCCAAGCAACAATGTGCAGCTAAGATAGTGAACATGTTTTGTAGCAAACAAAATTATACTCCTTGCATAATTTCTCAGAAAATATTCTAGAGGTGATAATATCAAAGGATTAAACCGATCTGTCGAATGTACACATCAGTCATAGCTTGTAAAGAAATTGTCCTTAATTGTAATGATTTGTTAATTTTGGAATTATGTTACAAAAGTTTTAAATTTAAGTTTATGTAAAATATATCATTCTTACTAAGTCATACTTGGTAGTGTAAAATCAATGCTATAGTTAACGAAGTGTCATTTCAACGGTACCTCAAATGAGTAAATCTTATTTATTCAGAGTTCATTAGTACCATAGATGGTCGTTTTTTTCTGACATCTTCTATAAAATAATATTAAAATCATTATTGTTAATAGTAGCATAGTTCGTGCTATCAATCAGGAATTGACTAATAGGGAAAGTTCAGCTCCACTCATTTTGGCAAAAGCTCTGAACTGTTGCGAAATGTAGAGCAGCTGTTTAACTACACAGAGCAATACCCTAATTCCAATGAGAATTACCTCCCTGGAACTGTTTTTAGTCTCTCATGGTTGCCTTTCTTATTCAATACTACATTTTGCATTGATCTGATAAACGTTGTTGCGGCTTCCATATTTACATAGCATGATTGTTTTACTGTCAGATATTCTGAAAACTAAGCACATTCCTCACATCAGTGTCAGTATGTGTTTATTGGAAAGTCCATTACCTGATTGCTTGGGTGTATTGCATATTACCTGGTATTCAGCAGGGACCCATTATGTCCCACTTCTTAGATTAAATTTTAATTATTTTACCAACTTTTTAATATCTTTCTATTAAATTTTGTTTATATATATTTAGCACTTTTAATTAAAATTAGTTTATTCCAAATTTCAAAATAAACTTTGCTCCATGAAAATTCCAATAAATAAAAATCATTACAAATCGAAACACTCACTTGTAGGTGCATCACACCTGAAAAATGGTCCCTGCCAATCACCTACAGTACATTATTTCGAATGGCTGCAAATGTTCTAGCAATGCATGAAATTTGATTATAATTTCTGAGTTTGCTGTAAATAAGCCTTTATTGAGGATATATTAGTGTCACTGGGATTGATAGAAAGTGTCTAAACTGACAGATCTAAGGAATAGAATTACCTATCACACACCTGAAATTGACTAAAATCAAGAAAATATTTTGAACAAATATTGCCTTGATTGCATTGTCTGTTTGCCACTAACTTTATTTGATGCTGGCACTTATATATTAATAGGTATGAAAGAATATTCATCAAACTTCATGAAATTCTGTACAATATAATATTTGTTTCTTATTTATTGAAAACAGATCGATGTAAAACGTCCCTGTATTCTTTGTCGTGCAGACACTTTTTGGTTACTCATCATCAGTTTGTTTAAATCAGTAATAACAAAAACAAGCTGGCCAATTGTTGTTGAAAACCTTGCAGGATTATTATGTAAGGTGGATTAATGTGCAGCATAAAGGAATATATGCATAACAGTTATGGCAAAAGAGTCATAATGTTGAATGCCTATGAATAAAAAACAACAAATGCGGTCTGGGGCCAGACTGGGATTTCTTTTTAATGTGGGTATCTCTCTTTCATCTCTCATTTTGAGACAAGCACTTAAAATGCATAGCTGAAAATTCACGCCATCATGGCCTTCACTTTAGAAAATTGGGCATTTTTTTTCAATTTATTAAAAGATATAATTTTAATTTTTTAGAACTCTAAATGTATATTTTTTTGTATAGTATCAGTCATCTTGTATCATGGTATGGTCAAAGATCATGGTATATATTTTTGCTCAGAACATTCAAGCTCTTTTCTCTTCCTTAAAGTTTAAAATGGCCGGCTTTTTGAAGAAATATAGGGAATTAATTTCTGTGCATTGTATCAAAAGCCAATTTTCCAATGTTTAGTCTGAAACATGGCTTGTAAAGTCCAGTGGTTATGGTGCTATAAATATTAAGTCATTAATACTTGGCACATAGCATACAGTCAATGATTATTGATTCAGTTATATATTCTGTAGAATGAAGATGGACATTAGGGAAGAGTGTCATTTTTGTCATTACTCTCTGCATTGTTAAGAATCACTTTTCTGCTGAAGCACATGATGTATATATCTTAGAGAGTTAATTGACAATATTACAGAAGTAAAATATGCTTTATTGCAGTGTCAAAAATAAGCGTGTCCCAAACGAACTGCGTCAGCTTGCTGATGCATATCTACGCTGACAGTGGAACAAAGAGAGATAATTTTGCTTTGCTCTCTGGATGACCATGTGGGTATTGCCCATTTATTACCCCATCAACCAAGCACATGTCCAGGAAAGTGTATTCAGGAGGCAAGAACTTATGACGAACGTCCTGCCATAGTTTTCGAGTATCTATATACATGTATTTCCAATCACTGAACAAAAACATTTATGTAAAGAAATGATCAAAATTTTAAATGTTAAGCACTACTGAGATCAAGAGGTCTATAGCTAATTGATTGGTATGTAAAAATTTAATTGTAACATTTTTTGTAAATGAAAATGGAATATTCATAATGTTTTGTTTCTATTTAAGTTATTCAACTTGTGATATTACTCATTAAGAATTTAGTATTCATTAAATTTTAGAACTTAAAAAACGACACGTAACTAAACAATATACGCAAAATGTCGGCCACAAATATAAAACTAAAGTCACCCAAAAATTGCAGTTTTGTAAACATCTGCAGATGTCATCAATTATCAATTGAAAATGGATCAGAGAGAGAGAGAGAGAGAGAGAGAGAGAGAGAGAGAGAGAGAGAGAGAGATGTTTCAGGACGTATAGGCAAGAAAGTAATACAATTTCAGAAAACCATTCCACCACTTGAATAAACAATTCAATTTTCAATTTTGATCACAAGCTGATCTCAGTTGATGAAAGTAGAAGCATTGCAAAACATGCACAACTCTTGCAAGATAATTGTCTTGTACATTAGATTGGATAGCAGGATTAGTCTTTCTTGGTTTATGTTTTTCAGGTAAAACAGGAGCGGTGGGTACTGAAAACCAACAACAAAGCATCTTACAACTAAGTTAGAAAAAAACCCGTAATGAACATGAAGATGCTGCATGAGGAAAGAAACTAAACAGCAACTATAGAATATTTGTTTATCTTTAATGCTTCTTGGAATCCTCCATCAATCTGTCCCCCCCCCTCCATCCATCCATGTTAGTGCAGCTAGCCCCAGTTTTCAGTGAATAGCCATGAAACTTTGTAAGCAAATGGCTACCACTCGATGGTAAGTATAAAAAGTTATTTTCCTACTGCAATTTTTAGAAGAGTTATTGTCATTTTGTTGTTTTTTGGCTTTTTGCAGCTGAAATCAAAGTATTATACAATCTTCTAAACACAACAGCTTTATATGTTTCAATGGATTGTTGTGTAACTTTGTAAATTCTGTGGCCATCACCTGAACATCTGCATATCAACGTTTTGTTGTTCGAGCTTTTTGTATCCATGTGTCTGAATACAGTACATGACTGCATCTTGTGAATACAAATAGTCTAAACTATTGGATGAATCACTGTAAAACTTGGCAATATATAATGGTCATCATCGTAAGAGCCACATGTCAACAAATCATTAGCCCCTGCAATCTTTGCTTGTATTAATTTCTTGTTTTTCTTGCAGCGAGATTTAGTGTATGATAGAATCTTGTGAAGGTATCTACTGTTAAAGTTTTGATCTCTTTGAAATATTATTTGAAGATGTGCATATCAACCGATTACTCTCCTCCTTCATCATTCCCTTGTTCTGTCTTGCAGAGTCGGACTACAATGTACCATGACAATTCTTGTTGATATAAAAATAGTCCTGCTACTTTTGATAGATTACTGAGAAAGGTGGGTACATATTACACAGCAGTGGTACACATATGACAACCATTATGTCTGTACTTTTGTGACAGTTTGAAAATATTGTTATCACTGCTACTGAATGAAAAGTCATATTCTTATGGAGTTTTGATCATCTTCAAACCCTAGCAAATATTCTGGATGGTGTTTTCTGACTTCTGCGGACGTGTAGTTTATCCAAAATAAAAAAGAAATGTTATACAAACATGTAATATTGACACCACAGTGTCGATCATGAAAATCGTGTAAGCACTATTGTCTTGAACGGCCATTTGAGCATAGGATCTTCACTGAAAAAGATACTGTGATGTCTAGTTGATTGAAAATGAAAATGGTGCCAGTCTGTCGTCAAATATGGCCACCACATCACAACGTGTCCTAGAAGTCATCAATATTATGGTTTCACCAACATACTTATAAATATTTAGTTGGTCTTAGATGAAAATGGTTCAAGTTTGAAATCCAAATAGACCAAAAAGAGAAAGTCATATAAATATGGGGTTTCTAATAGACAAAATAATGTGATGATTTGTTGGTCCTAAATTAAAATTTGGAAAATCGCGCATCCATCGCTAATATTAAATATTTAATCAATGAAAGGATGACCATATCAGCATGGTGTTTTTGCTAAGGGTCTTCACTTGAAATGTGATTGTGCCTAAATGAGAATGGTGACAGTATTACATCCAATATGGCTACTATTATGTCCATGTTGATGGTTCATATAAAAAGTCAAGCATAAATTGATTTCTAAATTCGTTTGTCATTAATATTTCAAAGTGTGCTTGAAATGTATCACGACTCTGCTCCACAAGTCAAATGTCA
>JAECUM010009446.1:0-20831 GCA_016617855.1 Megalonaias nervosa | reverse complement strand
TAATCCATCGAAATTATTAAATATTCAACAAAGGTATAGTCTGTTTAGAATAAATGGTTCTAAGGTTTGTAATTTCAATGAACAAATAATAAATCAAATTTCCTCAAGACTAAAATATGAACGAAGAATGAAACGCTGTGTACTTAATTCCTTTATACGGCCACTATACGCGCATCGAATCAACAATTCTGACACACAAGAGAAGATTCCTGATATTTAATTTTCTGCATTGTGAAATATCTAGCAGTCAGCATTTGACTTTTATTATTGAGCCAATCAACAAACAGGGTGTGCACGATCTTTAGAATACAGATGTTCTTCTATGATCACGTGATATTGACATGCCCTCCATTCAACTATTTCGTTGTCATACGTTGACCAAATTAGTTAAATTTAAAATATGTCCTTAAACCAAATGACTTAAATGCAAACTTTATATCGTAAGAGTATATACCGCAGGTTTATGGCAAAACAGAAACTAATTAAATATGATATAAATGGTAAGTGTTATCGAGTGATTCGCAACGTGTGCTTGTAGATCAAATCACAATTATGTCTGGGGCCCCGAGTGGCCGAGTGGTCTAAAGCGCTCTCCGTTACGGATCATTGCCATCTCACCTCTGTCTGCGTGGGTTCGAGTCTCGGATTCGGCGAATGTGGATATGTGAGAAAGCTTGCCAGTAGCTTCTCGTGGGTCGGTGGTTCTTTCCGGGTATTTCCCGGTTTCTTCCTCCACCATTAATACTGGCCGCCATATATAGCCTATCGTGTGCTGAAAAATGGCGTTAAGCCCTACAACAACAACAACAACAACAACAACAATTATGTCTAAATTACGCTAAATCGGAAACTTTCTTTTTATTATTGGTGCCAGACAGGTGTGAATATCTCCCCGTTTATTTTTCCATTGTGCATTTGAAGGAATTTTCAATACAAAGATATAGAATATAGTATTATTAATATGGAAATAAAGTTGTCCTTGTATTTGAAGATATGCATATTACTTTACACTTGATTCGGTCGTTCTTAGTGTAAGTATACAAGACCTACCAGAGGCGTTAAAGAGTTAAAATATTAAAAGGAACGGAAGCTTACAGGTAACGCTGATAGGATAAAAAGTCCATAAAAATATTAAAATTAAAAGAAGCTTACAGGTAACGCTGATAGGAAAAAGAGTCCGTAAAAAATATAATTATGAATGGAAGCTTGCAGGTAACACATATATGATAAAGAGTCCGATATCTACAGATGGTAAAATAATTACACATTCAACTGTTTAGTTACTTAAATGCAAAACTGTAACTAGTGCATGAATGAAAATATCTTTTCATATATTTCAGAGCAATTGAATCGCTAACTTGTGCCAAGAAAGCAAACTACAAAAGCCGTGTTTTAAATTTGAAGGAGATCATGTCGCTATCAATCAATATTCCTGTTTTGACTCAGTGGGAAAACATGCATTGTTCTGCATGTGTTTCAAATATTGAAATATGATAATATAATAATCAAATATAATAATTAAAAATTCCAATATCCATTACTTTGTATACTGTCTTTACCCGTGTAAAATATACATCTAACTGCTAACTGGGTCCACCCGAATCTGTCATCGTATAAAGCGCTGGTGTATAGGGTTTACCCTGTTAGAGTTCGTTGTTCTTGTTGCACGTGCGAAAACTATGTACGTCATTTTACATTTGTGCTACAGTTGTAAGGAAACCTATCGTCGAATAACTTTTCTCAAACTCAAATACAGGTATCGACTGCAGTTATGGATGGCAGAAATACAACAACAGTTGCTATCAAGTAAGTGACGTCACCGACCCTTGGTCATTGTATTCGTGGTATGATGCTGCTAATCAATCCTGTACACAAGGGGGAACGTCCTCTCACCTTCTGAATCTTGAAACAACAGATGAAATAGTAAGTTCAAAGTTTATATTTTCTTACAAGTTGTGGGTATTTGGGTGAAAACAACTTCCTGAGAAAGAAAGAGCACGATAAAGAATTGTTTCTTCTTAAACATTACTGAATGATTAGTTTAGTTTGAGAACATAGTTATATTTCAAATTTTAACCAGTTTTTTTTTTATATTTTATCTCAAAAATATTTACCAATAACATTTAAATTTAATGTACATTGTTTTAAACTGCTTCGCTTAGAAATATTTTGCCACATTACGATAGCTACACCATAGCAATTTGTATATGATCTGGAGCAAGTCACTATACAAACATCAACGTCCCTTAGTATAGGACATTCGTTTCGATTGCGAAAATAAGACAGTTGCCATGGAAACATTACATTTATATAAATGTCATTTTATCTTTATTATTGAGGCTCAACTTATTTTGAATCTTGAACGCATTTATAAATTATCTTAGCTGAACATTATAAGTATTTACTGTCATTCCGAAAAAAAAGTTGTCTTTTTTTACCTTATAATGTCTTTTTACCCTATAGTGTATTTTTACCCTGCACTGTTTTTTTTATACCCTACACTGAATTAGCAAGTAATAAAAGTGCATACCACTCTCGTATAAAGTACTGAGTCTAGTTATCTTCAGAACTGAGAGAAGTGTTCCTCGAAATGAAAATCAAATGTAATGAAAATACAATTTTCAAACTTCGCTCATCATGACCTGAGTTTGAAATATTGTGTCATTAGATGGCGTTATATAACATACTTGGAAAATAGTTAAATTACTGCCTAATGCAAGTGGCATGTTAATGAACGCTTTTTATGTAGCATGTTAATGAACAGCTTTATGGCTTATGTGATATAGTCAATATTAGAAAAAACGTCCGTGAATTTCCCTTTGGTTCGAATGTTTGGTTTCGTGTTTTGCAGCACAGCAATACAAATAGTGCCGAGGAAATTGAAGTGGTTTGACCAAAATTATGCAACGGTAACCGAGTTGGACTGATTAGATTGAAGGATTCGAATCCAAACCCTTTCGGTCATGAGTCCGACACATTATCCATCACATAGCCACCGCGGCTCATGTATCGATTAGTCACCTCTTAAGATTTGCAGGGTGACGTATCTGTCATTGTAGCATCCATACTGTATATATCGTACAACTTGTACAGTAGTGCCTTCTTTGTAATTCGTCATTCTTTGCTCCTTCCTTCCTTCCTTTCTTTATTTCTTTGGAGGAGTGGTGGTTCAGTGGCTAGAGTGCCAGACTTGAGACCAAAAGGGTTCAGTTTCGCATCCAAACGTCAGGTTAACTCGGGTCGGCTTACAGTGGTGTTTTCTTTGGCAAGACATCTTGCTCAGATTGACAACGCATCAACTAGTCTAGTTGTGTTGCTGTGCCATAAAAACCTAATCTTTCCTTCTTTCTATTTTCATTTGTGTTTTTCTTCTCTAACTCTTGTTCATTACGTTATAGATAGTTTCTTGCTCGGCTCTAACACGCTGCTACTGAAGTAAATGAAATGCAAAAGAAAAATGTTTGTGAGAAAGACTCCAGTATGTTATAACTTGGTGTTTGAGTTCAACAAAATGAAGACTTAAAAGAAATTTTCTCATGTGCAGAGGAGGGGGAAGGGAAGTGGGGCAGAGACAGAGGTTGTAACAAAAGAAACTTAAAACATTGTAATTGCAAGAACATGATATGGTTAGTTCGTAAGAATAACATGCACGTAATTGAAATACCATCAACTAATTAGACAAGTTGTGTGGTTGTGTTGTATTTTTCATGCATTCATGGAAGTCTTCCAAAGCCTATTTGATGTGTGGTTGTTTGCATTTTTCAGGCCTTCCTCAGAAGAATTCTTCCAAATTATACACGAAATGTGATGGTTGTATTGCATTTTCAGGCCTTCATCATGAGAATTCTTTCAAATTCAACATGTTGTGTGGATGTGTCGTATTTTTCAAGCCTCTCTCAGAAGAATTCTTTCAAATGCTGCATAATGTGTTGTTGTGATTTATTTTCAAACCTTCCTCAGAAGAATTTTTCCAAATGATATGTGGTTGTGTTGTAATTTTAAGGACTTTCGCAGAAGAATTCATCTAAATTATACATGCTGTGTGGTTGCGTTGTATATTTTCAGGCCTTTCTCAGAAGAATTCTTCCAGTACAAGTATTATCCTCGCAACTATGGTGGATTGGTCTTAACGACATCCAGAAAGAAAGAACATTTGTTTGGACAGATGGATCAGCAGCACAAACTAATACATTGTATGTCAAAATGAAGCCATACTTTTAATTGCTAGAAAATTGTGAAAGATTTAGAATATCTCATAATTTGGTCACAATTCTTCTGTTCTTATCCAAGAATATCAGATTTCAACAAAATGGTTCAATTTCTTTGACAAGAACACATGATCGGACACCACCACCCCCCCGGGCCCCCGCCAGTTTGAAGTTTACTGCACAATTATTGTCAATTTCGCCGTTAAACTAATCTAAGCGCTTGCCTTTTTATTTATAAGAGAAAAATTAGAAAAGATTTGCAAAGAAAAATTTTTTTAAAAAATGCAAGAATCGTTCTACCTACCTCCCTACCTAACAACATAAGTTCATCGGTGATTATATGGAAGTATGTAGGATTGTATCGATGATTATATTTATGCATTTGTGTAGAAAGAGTAGTAGGTAAATAGTTTGATAGGTATGTAGTTCTGACGGGAAACAAGTACTAAGGTAGGTAAGCAATTTCATGAACGACTTTCTTTTCCAAATGAGTTATCAAGTGCAAAAGCTTCAAATTGTTTTATTTTGTAAACATTATAAAATTGTCTTATTTGTAAAAATCAGTGTGAATTATCTACTAGTTTTTTTTTATTTTATGCATGAAATGTAACTTGCTCTTTTAAATGAACGATAAGCCCTCCTTTATCTTCATCGCTTGCAGTCGTAGACCGTTTCAAACATAAGAAAACATTTCTAGGATATATATTTTTTAACATGTAGTAAAATATACATATTTTTCAATGACATTTTGGGGAGTATCACAGAGGTACTTTTGAGAATTAAGGATTCGAATATTCATCGATGTTAATAAAGGTATCAAATCCATCATACTTTTTTCAACTTTGGTGTTTATTGACACTCAGATTCCCAGCCAAACCTCATTGAAAACATTGTGAACTAAGTCATCTAAATTTAATTAAATCAGATTGTAGGGATGTTTAGTAAATGTTTGAGGACTTAAATTAAAATTAAAATAAATATTCATTTACCTGTCCATCTTCAAACTCAGAACAGACAAGAACGTTCCTTTATTGCTGCAAAAACTCTATTTTCTTCCCAGTTTAATGAGGGGACCATCTAATAAATTTCTCTGCTAAGTAAGTTTACCCAATCAAAATCACACTGATATGTGGCCAATTTAAGTTTAACTAAATTTGGATACCTGGATTGTATTTCACTGCAGTTTGTCATATTAGTTTATGCCTGACACGTCCGACAGAACTGTCTGTTTGAACAACTATTTCTTCCAAAGTCCTTACCCCAACAACGTTCACGATTCTCTTCCAAAGTCCTTACCCCAAACAACCTACATGATTCTCTTCCAAAGTCATTACCCCAACAACCTTCATGATTCTCTTCCAAAGTCCTTACCCCAAACAACGTGCATGATTCTCTTCCAATACCCCAACAACGTGCATGATTCTCTTCCAATACCCCAACAACGTGCATGATTCTCTTCCAATACCCCAACAACGTGCATGATTCTTTTCCAATACCCCAACAACGTGCATGATTCTCTTCCAAACTGCTTACCCCAACAACGTGCATGATTCTCTTCCAAATTGCTTACCCCAACAACGTGCATGATTCTCTTCCAAATTGCTTACCCCAACAACGTGCATGATTCTCTTCCAATGTCATGTCAGAGGGCCCATGTACATCTTACTGATACAAAGCTGACATCTGCATTATTAACTTTAAAGAAAGTAAAAGAAAGAATAGTGCAGATTTTAAGTATATGTGTAATTCCATAGCTGTCTAATGAGTTCAAAACTTACATAAAAGACCAAGTATATATTGGAGTGTTCCCTACAGAACGAGTGTCCGACAACCGGTCACCTGTTCGTATCTCTGACTGATTGATACATAAAGCCATTTTTGATTTTGATACGACTCATGTTCTACATCATGTTCTTCATCAAGTTGCTCTATTACAATTTTTACATGTCTGGGCTCTTACAAAAAGTAACAAGAAAAGAGTGAAGACAACAAGCTTTGTAAAATTTAACAAATAATTCATTTCCCTAGAAAACCAAGGTAAAAATGAGAAAAGAAACTTACTGTGTTACGAATCAAATCCAAAATTAATCCAAGAATTAAAAAATTGAAGTCCTATTATTAAAAGTCCTAAATGAATCTGAGTTCAAGTCCCTATGACATTCAAAATGGAGGGCGATGACGTCTGCCGCAACCTTCAAAGTATAGATGTGTCAAAAGTTCCTTGTTGAATCACATAAAATAATATTCCAGTTTTGAATTCGGAATAAATTTCAGTGAATGTCTTTGTCCAAGAACTCTGTATCAGCACTTGTATTTCCAGGGAAAATAATCACTTGAAATTCAGTAAAATAAAAGTTCAACTCAACCTGGTCACAACATATGTTTAGAGCCCGACTGGCTAATTCTTATGATAACATGAGTTATAAGACTAACTAAAACGCAAAACAGATGCCCGGATGAGGTCAAGAGTTCATCTTTCCAGAAGGAATAGAAGTTTGTTACATGATAATTATCATGTACTACAGGTATGGCCTTGATTCTACTGAATGAATCTTACTCTTAGAAAGAATAAAAAATTTTTTTAAAAGTTGTTTACCAGAACCCTTACTGGTTCTGAATCAAGGTCAGAAACTAGATACAGTGTTTCATTTATTATAACAGTCAGGTCAAACAGAACTGAACTGAATTTCTGGTCAATGTTAAATTCAGTAAACAAAGTTACCTTATAATAGCATGAAATGGAATAAAAAAATTTTAAAAACTAACAAACAAATAATTAAATTACATATGCATAACACAATCAACATTTTCCAGAGCACAATGAATAAACATGGCAATGTTATGAGCAATGTGACTATTTGGAATTTTTAAACCATAATTACCTTTTCAGTCTGAGTTTGAATTTGAAGCGATTTAGCAGTTTTTAAGTTGTTGTCTTGTAAACTAATTTCAAGGTCGTATGTTTTACTTTGCACCTTGTGTGCCTATCTTACAAAATGCTGAAACACTCTCATTGTAAACACACGAGTATGCCAATACCACTTGCTTATTCGAATATTCAGAAACAAATTATTCAAATTCTAATTTTCGGATTTTCGTTTCAACTTCACTACCAACATCGGGCGATGTTTTGCGTAAGCAAATTTAAGCGAACACTGTCTTCTTTTTTATGCAGACCCTGGGCAAATGAGCCTAACAATTTAGGTGGCGGAGAGCTGTGTGCGGTCATATACCGAAATGGAAGATTCGCAGATCTGAATTGTACACAAGCAGAAAAATACATATGCATGAAGGACAAAAGATGTAAGTATATGTAATGTATTCGAAATCAAGTACCAATGGTATCGGCCTTGGCCTCGTATTCTCGAAACTTGTTGCGTTCGAAACTCGAGCTCAGTCTCAAAGTCTGAAGACTTTGACGTCATGTAACTTTGATTAGATTGAGAATCTGTAGTGTGGAATGTGCTATATAATTAAAAATAAGAACATATTCTATTTATTCCTTGAGAATTTTTGTCGAAAGCTATATTTGGCTGGAATGTCTTTCACAATATTTCATTCGGCTGCCATGTTGGCATACGTGACACGTGTCGATCTTGTGATTTAAGGTTCATAATATAATTATATTTGTTATATTCGAAATTAATTTGTCACGCTAATAATAATAATAATAATAATAATAATAATAATTATTATTATTATTATTATTATTATTATTATTATTATTATTATTATTATTATTATTGATATTATTATTTTGTCACGAAAAATGAAAACTTACTTTTAATACGATTCAGTTCGTAACAAGATTACCCGGTTATTTCCATACATTCTTTACTGACGGAAACTACCGAAATTCCAGTACGGTGAAAATATACTGAGTGCGTAACACCGGTTAAAAAACCCACCGCGGTATATACATGCACATAAACTCACGTTGCAATTATATTTCTAATACTGATCTTTTCTTTTTTTGCCCTTTAAATATAATCCCTTCACCTATCTACGGGAATTGACAACTTTGGTACAAACTGGATACATCTTAAAGGTTATTCAGTTGACGAACTGAAAGGATATGATCTTTTATTCTTTAAAAAAGCCTATATTTCAAAAACGGAAATTCAGTCTGAACTTTTCTTCCATAGGATGCCATTATTAATTAATGTATTCATTTTTAAACGAATTTTGAATTATTCATAAGCTTTGACCTAAGAAACTATAGATTACAAATTCAATTAAAGAATTCATAATTCTTTGACAAATATTTGAATGAACTGTATGGTCAAAGTTTTTAATCTGAATATTTGCCATCAATTTTATTTATTGTTAAAATCATAGCTCATCTATTTCGTGCATTTATGAATTTTTATTTACTGTCAATTACATTTCAGTGACCACACCTGTTACCAATAGGTTAGGTTGCCCATCAGGTTGGACACGTGCCGGAAGATCCTGTTACCTTATAAGCCAAAAAGTGAAGAAATGGTCCGATGCAGTATCGGACTGTAGTAATTATGGGGCCAATATTTTAAAAGTGGATTCAAGAGACGAAAAAGTGAGTACAAATCAAATTCTAGAACAAGTCTTCGTAGATACTGTGCATTTTCTAGTAATCTATCCCCCCACCACCACAATCAATCTTCCCCAGTAGACAAACCCTTAAATGATGGATCAAAATAACAAAAACGATATGCATATCTCTAAACATTTTAATAAATATCCACACTTTCATTTTGTCTATATATCGTTAAAAATGCAGAAGAAAGCGTAATACAAGGTTAATTAAAAACATCAATGATAAACGTGTCACCCGTTCATAGGTCATCTCCACAAAGGACAAATTAAATGGCTGGTCACTCCTGGAGAAACTTTTTCTTCCAAATTGATAAATAAACCTAATGAACCCATACATTACATTCATGAGAAATATACGAGTCCATGAATGTAAGCAGACGGATGAAATAGAATTATTCACCGTATTGTCTTATATAAGCACGAAGAGAAGAATTCGTATTTTTACAGCTTGCAGTGTTCTGCTTCACTCGGTCGTTTCTTTTAATATTGCCTTTGCTTAAGAATTTATCTTGACGCATGCTAAATATAAATTTCTATCAGTTTTCGAACCAGTCATATTTCTTGATCTACAAGGTTAGCGATCGGAAGTTTTACCAGGTTTGCAAAAATACTCGAGTTATTCTTAAATGATCTAGTTAAAAACTGTTTTCCCAGAAAACAAATGTCGAATAAACGTGCATTCTGAGTCGCCTTTATCGACTGCTAAGTATATTCAATCTTTGTGAACAATAATTTTGTAGTTGTATATGTCATGAGCTAAAATAGTGCCACAAGTCAGCAGTACAGAATAAAAGATTTATGAACCACTCGATACAAATTTTTTCACTGAATTTCTGCATGTTTTATGAGCTGACTCCACTGTTTCGCGAATCAGCTTTGCTAATAGCTGCTTCGTCGTTGTTCTTTACTTGAAGCTCACTTGTAATACTGTGCCATACATCATGTCTGATCGATAAGCATGAATTGGAGAAAAGAAATGATGGCTATGTTTGATGTTTATCGTGTTCAGAGTTAGCAAAAGAAAACCGAAATAAAAGCTTTGGTTACCAAAAAAGAGAAAACATTTTATGATAAGTCTATTTTGGACAAAGAAATGTCTTCAATGCGGTCACGTTCAAAATCAAATCTTCATGTGAGAAGACGCATATATAAAGTCTGCACATGCTAAAATTACCTTGAAATAATTTTCAGTAATCAAATCGACCACTTCTAGTCATACAAATCTATTACTAAATATATGATGAAGTTGCACAGTATGCGTGAAAGTACTCCTAGTCTCATGCGTGAAAGTACTCCTTGTCTCACGCGTGAAGGTGCTCCTAGTCTCATGCTTGAAAGTACTCTTAGTCTAAATATGACAAATCTGATCAAAATGATCCTAAATATGACAATCCATCAAATAATCCTAAATATGACAAGTCCAGTTCAAATAATTAGGAATATGACAAGTACAATTCCAAGTCCGTCATCATATATCTAGGTATCGACATTTATATGGCATGCGTAAGTACCGGCAGGTAAAAAGTATAAACAAAATATAAACAAAACCAACAATACCTAATTTGTTATATACCGTACAAAAACAAGTAGGTTATACACTTCAGAAACTTAAAATTACATAAACATTTACGGTTTCCACTGAAAAAGTTGTATTATCTAAAGGCAATCGTGACCTAAATCTCTTATCAAGCTCAATACAACCGTGGCGTATATCAAGCTCATTATAACCGTGGCGTAAATCAAGCTCAATACAACCGTGGTTTAAATCCAGCTTAGTACAACCGTGGCTTACATCTTTTATCGACATCACTACTAGCATGAAAACAAATACACTAATGATTTAAGAACAATTTCTTTAAATGAATGAACGTGTCATTACTCGGGGAAATGAATACAGACTAGGAGGAAAAGAACAATTGTGAATATATACCCAGTGGAAGTTTTTTTTTTTAAAATCTCACAATCTCATAGGCAATTATTTGGCTTTAATTACCTTAAAAAACCCAAAATGATAAAACCTTTTCATGGCGATTTTACAGTGAATGAGCTTTTGAAGTGGTTGATGTACGTATTTTTCTGCAATAAATAAAAATATTTTAATGTAATGTGACTTCTTACAATAGCTACAAAATATGTTACTTGTTCATATTCGGCCAAAACATTATCAAAGAGTCAAACACCAAGGACACAGCTAGGAAGAGGTCTCCAAATAGTTAAGGCACACAGAGGAATAGAAGATACACAAGATGATGTCATTTTGTTCTTTCCTTTTCAATACATATTTCAGTGAATCGTTCAACAGTTATATATTCTATCATTTGTTTCAGCACTAGTTACTAGTTTGTTCATTTACTATACTCGAAAAAATGAAGGCTTTGTAGCACAGCAGATGAGAGTTATAGATAACTTGACATTAAATTTAATACAAAATGCGTAATGGCGTAGACGTAACAAAGACGATGAAATTTGTATAGAACGCAGCAAAGGAGCTGCCAGTAGCGGAGTATGGGAGTGGAGTCTGCTCATTCAAGAAAAGAAAATGTAGTGATTCATAGCTTGTGTATACTTGAAACCAATGATACGAGAGTGAAACTGTTCCTCAGGTTTGCTATGAACTGTAGTGTTTAGTATATTTTGTCGTCTATTGCATGAGTTCCTTGCATTTTGATTGCATTGTATCGTCCAAATAGTATTAATTCTGGACATTATTACAAATCTATTACACAATATTTTAAAAGTGGGGATTACAAAATTATTTGGTTCCGTTAGTAAATAGCATTTTTTAAAAATAAGGAAACAAAATACAGCTTCAGTTAAAGACTGATAACATTTCACTTTTAAACAGGTGCGTTTAACTTCACATCGGCAAGCAGATAGTTATGTATGTAGAGTTTATGCATGTAGTTTATGTATGCAGAGTTTATGCATGTTTATGCATCCAGAGTTTATGCATGTAGTTTATGTATGCAGAGTTTATGCATGTAGTTTATGTATGCAGAGTTTATGCATGTAGTTTATGTATGTAGTTTATGCATGTAGTTTATGCATGCAGAGTTTATGTGTGTACTTTATGCATGTAGTTTATGTATGCAAAGTTTATGCATGTTTATGTATGCAGAGTTTATGCATGTAGTTTATGCATGCAGAGTTTATGAATGTAGTTTATGCATGCAGAGTTTATGTATGTAGTTTATGCATGTAGTTTATGTATGTAGTTTATGCATGTAGTTTATGTATGCAGTTTATGCATGTAGTTTATGTATGCAGAGTTTATGAATGTAGTTTATGTATGCAAAGTTTATGCATGTAGTTTATGTATGCAGAGTTTATGCATGTAGTTTATATATGCAGAGTTTATGAATGTAGTTTATGTATGCAGAGTTTATGAATGTAGTTTATGTATGCAAAGTTTATGAATGTAGTTTATGTATGCAGAGTTTATGAATGTAGTTTATGTATGCAAAGTTTATGCATGTAGTTTATGTATGCAGAGTTCATGCATGTAGTTTATATATGCAGAGTTTATGTATGTAGTTTATATATGCAGAGTTTATGCATGTAATTATGTATGCAAAGTTTATGCATGTAGTTTATGCATGCAATTTATGCATGTAGAGTTTATGCATGCAGTTTATGTATGTAGAGCTTATGCATGTAGTTTATGTATGTAGTTAATGCATGCAGAGTTTATGCATGTGGTTTATGTATGTAGTTTATGCATGTAGTTTATGCATGCAGAGTTTATGCATGTAGTTTATGTATGCAGAGTTTATGTATGTAATTATGTATGCAAAGTTTATGCATAAAGTTTATGCATGTAGAATGTATGCATATAGTTTATGCATGCAGAGTTTATGCATGTAGTTTATGTATGCAGAGTTTATGCATGTAATTTATATATGCAGAATTTATGTATGTAGTTATGTATGCAAAGTTTATGCATATAGTTTATGCATGTAGAATTTATGCATGTAGTTTATGCATGCAGAGTTTATGCATGTGGTTGATGTATGCAGAGTTTATGCATGTGATTTATATATGCAGAGTTTATGTATGTAATTATGTATGCAAAGTTTATGTAAGTAGTTTATGCATGTAGAATGTATGCATGTAGTTTATGCATGCATACTTTATGCATGTAGTTTATATATGCAGAGTTTATGCATGTAATTATATATGCAAAGTTTATGCATGTAGTTTATATATGCAGAGTTTATGCATGTAATTATGTATGCAAAGTTTATGCATATAGTTTATGCATGCAGAGTTTATGCGTGTATTTATATATGTAGAGTTTATGCATGTAATTTATATATACAGAGTTTATGCATGTAATTATGTATGCAAAGTTTATGCATATAGTTTATGCATGCAGAGTTTATGCGTGTATTTATATGTGCAGAGTTTATGCATGTAATTTATATATATACAGAGTTTATGCATTTAATTATGTATGCAAAGTTTATGCCTGTAGTTTCTATATGGCGAGCTTATGCATGTAATTATGTCTGCAAAGTTAATGCATGTAGTTTATGCATGTAGAGTTTATGCATGTTGTTTGTTCATGTAGAGTTTATGTATGTAGTTGATGCATGTAGTTTATGTATGCAGTTTATGCATGTAGTTTATGTATGCAGAGTTTATGCATGTAGTTTATGCATGTAGAGCTTATGCATGTAGTTTATGTATGCAGAGTTTATGCATATAGTTTATGTATGTAGTTTATACGTGTAGTTTATGAAAGCAGAGTTTATGTATGTAGTTTATATATGTAGAACTTATGTATGTAGTTTATATATGTAGAGCTTATGCATGTAGTTTATGCATGCAGAGTTTATGCATGTAGTTTATGTATGTAGTTTATACGTGTAGTTTATGTATGCAGAGTTTATGTATGTAGTTTATGTATGTAGAGTTTATGTATGCAGAGTTTATGTATGTAGTTTATGTATGCAGAGTTTATGTATGTAGTTCATGTATGCAGAGTTTATGTATGTAGTTTATGTATGTAATTTATACGTGTAGTTTATGTATGCAGAGTTTATGGATGTAGTTCATGTATGCAGAGTTTATATATATAGTTTATGCATGCAGAGTTTATGTATGTAGTTTATGCATGTAATTTGTGTATGCAAAGTTTATCCATGTAGTTTGTGTATGCAAAGTTTATGCATGTGGTTTATGTACGCAGAGTTTATGCATGTAGTTTATGTATGTAGTTCATACATGTACTTTGTGCAAGCAGAGTTTATGTATGTAGTTTATGTATCTAGTTTATGCATGTAGAGTTTATGTATGTAGTTTATGCATGTAGTTTATGTATGTAGTTTATATATGAAGTTTACGTATGTAGTTTATATATGCAGTTTATGTATGTAGTTTATGTATGTAGATAGGCCGGTGCATGAATAGAAAGATAATTGACAAAAGCTGTAGATATTTCTAATTTCAATGATTTTTTTTTCTAAACTCAATTATACACAAAAAAATGCAACCAAATGATTTTGGATCCGTAATGTACCGTGACTAATGACGGTAACTTGTATTACAGAAATGGTTGGAAGTGCAGACAAAATATTGGAACAAGGGCCTCTGGACAGGACTAAATTACAACCAGCAGCGAAAAGTTTGGATATGGGCAGATCAAAGCACCCCAGATGACTCTCTGTTGTAAGAAATATATCTGTCAGTAATGGAGGCTTATGAAATACCCCTCCCAACCTCCTTCGGAACCAATCATTGTCATATTACAAATACATTCCAGACTGATTGTCGATATCTCGAACGGATCAGGAGACATTAGCAGAATAGGAGTGTGATGGAAGGACATTAATGAGAATAAAATGTTAAGAGTACGATTTTGACAAAGTTGAACCTTTGACAGGGCACAAATCTTATCATGACGCAAATAATACCATGTTTCATGAATATATCTCAAGGGATTCTGAAGATATTAACCAGAGAAGCTTGTGACGGACGGACAGAAGTACCAATTTGTAATGATTATCGGGGACAACTTTAAAAATACCATTAGACAGACTCCATATTTTCAGTACACAATATCTAGTCACTAGGTTTGTTGCCCGCCCTATGACGCGAATAAAACAAAGATTTAAAAAATTGGGATGAGCGAGTTTCAAAGAAAGTTTGAACATAAAAATACAAAAGAAGTATTGAAAAAATTTGGGATGCCGCCGCGACTTTCGAACTCGCGACCTTTTGTATGGCAGCCAGGACACACAGACAAATGTGGGTGTTTACATATAAGACTAGGTTAATTCCCCGTACTAGGACGAAAATAAAAAAAATTAAAAATTCAAATGAGCGAGTTTTAAAGAAAGTTTGAACATAAAAATACAAAATCTTTAAAAGAAATTGGGATCCCGCTGCGAGTTTCGAACTCGAGACCTCTTGTTTGGTATCCGGAACACACATACAAATGTGGGTGTTTAAAATTTAAGATAGATGATAGAATGTATGCAAAGTTTCATGAAGATATATCAAAGGGTTCAGGATATAATATTTGAATGAAAGTATGGCGGACCCATGGACACTCAGACTCTAGTATATTTAGTCTGTGTTGTGTCTGTGTATGTGTCTGTGTGTTTTGTGTGTGTTGTTATTGTTGCTGTTCATCCTTCGAGTTCGAAGATGACCATATTATTACTAGCTGGTTTGATTTCTGTGAGTATGTGATGGCTGATCAAGTCAATTTGTGCTCTGAACTGTCTGTAGCACATTTGACAGGAGATGTTTGCTAGATGAATAGAGGACATGTTGCGGTTCTGAGCTTTGCTCTGCTCGTGCTTTTATACTGTCTCCAAATATTCTCTTCCGTACAAAGACTGTAGCTCCATTACGGATGGCCACAGAACTTGAAGGAAACATTGGGGGGGGGGGGAGTAGTGTCATGACTTGCGCATGAGTTGGATTTAAGTGAGGGAAATTTGCGCAGAGTCGCCCTTACTTTCTCGCCCAGTCAGGCCTGTTTCAATCCAGTGGCTCGACAGTGTCGAAATGTACAGTGGATGGCCATCAATTCCTACATCACCTGAGCCGATGCATTAAGCTGTCCACACAGCTCATGTTGTGTGCCTTCACGGACAGGGAATGAGCATATCTGCTTGGTCGTCTGATCCACCAGAAAGGACTTACCAGAGGGAGCATGAAATCCATTCTGCGTCAACAGCCACAGATATTACCTTCTATAGTATCTTACTGTAGCAGACGATGCCTGACCTAACCTACTGTGTGTGGTTTGTGTACATATAAGAGGTATTTTTCCGTTACGAGTAGTAGTATAGGAAAGTGCCGGTTCAAAAACAGAAAATGACCTTAGTATCCGGTTGTATCAATTTTACTGTTATTTTACTATTCTAAAGCCTCTATCTTCAATTTTTTCTGCCCCCACTAAAACAATTTATGTCAAAGACCACCCCATTTTACATTTTTTGCAGAGACCAGTAAAGAGTATAAATCTTATAAAACTATTAAAACGAACTAAAAAATATTACAGCAAAATTTAAGGGTTATTTTTCTGTTTTTAGTACCGGCACTTTCCTATACTGCTACGAAACGACTATTGTAGATGATTCAAATACAAAATATTTCATACAACCTCAGTATATTCTTCTACAGACGGGAGGGGTGAACAGACCACTCTTATAATTAAGCCAAATTTTAGTGATAATTGAGGCAAGTGGTCTGTTCGACTGCCATACCGCGAAATCATTTGTCTTAATCATAATGCAAACATATTCATTACCAAATGTCTGTCCACCCCCCCACCCCCCACCCCTTGCTGCGGTGGACCCTACAAATTGGTTTCGAGCAAATTTTGCATTATGATTAAAACAAATGTGTAGGGTTCGACTGCCATACCGCGCATATCATCTTCCCTTCTTGCCTGCTGTTATCTTACACACATATGTGGTCATTCACCCTTCCTGCTGCTATGAATTTATCCAGATCAACTATTGCATGTATATACAATCAATCTGTAAATCATTTTAATTAGCCCATTTTTATTTTTGACATTTTTTTGTTATAGTGTGTTTAATTTACTCGCGCTGTCTACTGATCTTTTTTATGCTTCTCAATAAATTCCTCTACGGTTGGAGGTCTTTCTTTATGTGGCACATACTTTAAATTTCTTTTACTATAATAAATTACTGTAGTTCGGTAATTATTACCGCCGCATCTCGTACAGATATCCAATTTACCACGCAGTCCTCTACCACACAATTTGCAAGGTCTTGTTCCACCCGAACCTTTCTTTAACATATAATTGTGACGGGCACAATATTCTCCTTTACATCCGTTACCACAATATCGTGTTGAGCCCTGAATAATCCACGAGCAAGTATTATTTGCCTGAATCGACATATATAATACCATAAATCTTTAACTAAACAAATATTTAATTAAATACATAATTTGTATATAGTATCATGATGATGACAGAAAAAAAAATGATGACCGAAAAGATACAGACGACCCAATCTGTATATAGTAATGTATATAATTTAAATGAAAATAATCATTTTAGGGATTTTCATTACGGGCCAAATTATCATGATAGTATCAGAAATATATTATTGAATACTCCACAAGATGAATTACACGATCTAATCAAAAATAATTTTTGTTATTTGTACGAGCATAATTTATTTCTAAATTCATTCAATAATATTGTTTGCCACAAATACAAAGACGACGCTGTGGAAAATCTCTCAGTGTGTAATGGTGTTTATGCACAAGGGAACATTATACAACATTTCGGTAAATTCTATGTTTTTTTATGTGATTCTGATTTTGATAGATTCGTCGATGAATTCACGGATAAATCTTCGGTCACAGAAATAATTCCCAAATTCCGATTGAGATATCCTGTATTTGACCTAGATACAAAATTCCTCCTCGCGGAAGTACGAGATCACCTTGATCATCTTATTGGTATTCGGCCGTCAAATCAGCCGATCGACATCGACGAGGTAATTGATTACTTTGCCGGGATATGTAAATGTGATCGTGAAAAAGTATTTGTTTTCGAAACAAACAGTGGATATCATGTATTATGTAAATCTACCCCCGTGACATTCGATCAACATCGTGATTTAATTAGTTTAGCATACGGTTGTAAACGACGATGGAATATTGATCGTCAGGCCGGATTGTACAGTATAAAATTAAATGGCACGCGGTCCTATAAGTCGGGCAAACAAACATTATGCAAACGCCTTATATCACACAATAATAAATATACTGCTTCTGAACTACTATCTTGTCCAACGGCGATCCAACCCTATCATGTAGAAATACCCCGCGATGATGACCAAGTAATTACAGACGATATCGAGGATATTGCGGACGACCTCACACGAATATCTATTGCGTTGACAGGAGGACCTGATCAATTGATCGACGTGATTAATACATGTGGAAATAGATTCACAATATCAAGAAAACCCGGACATTATTGCAACATCTGTGAACGTCGTCACGGATTTAATGAATTACGCGGCCATGTTGAGGATAAATGTGATAATTGTCTTGTATATGTCAACGGTGAAAATCACCGCGATTATTATTCTATTTGCTGCCCAAGATCAACGGGAAAACAAATACAATTACCAGTGATACAATTACCGATAAATGCAAATACACACGACACCGAGGTCCGGGCCGAGAAACACAAAAACAAAAAATATATAAAATATTTAATCGCGGCGAGACGTAGATTACATTATCCTGGTTATATGAAAACCAGGAACGCAGATCTTCTATATACCGACTTATCCGACCATGATGCAGGACCCGGCTGTAAAATAATATTTGACGAAGATTATCTCGACGGTTCTGCATGTGGAATGGGCAAATCAGAAGCAGCGTGGAAATCTTTGAGATATAATCAATCTGTTGTTGTTGTATCATACAGAAAGACGCTCACGGAGAAGATCAAATCGGATTATAATATTGAATCATACGCGGATATTATTGGCAGTATTAATTTTGAACCAGATTCCCATAGACGTGTTATTGTCCAATGGGAGTCTTTACATAGGATCCGAGGAGTTCCTGATGTGCTTATTGTAGATGAGTGGCACGGAATTCGGCGACAACAATTCGCGTCTATCAAACATAGTAAGGAGCGTTGGGAGAAATTTGCCGGGTTAGTAATCGCGTGCAAAAGATTAATTGTCCTCGACGCAGATGCTGATGATGATGATCTTATTTTATTTCGCGACAAACTATCAAGGTCAACTATGAAATTCATTATCAACGACTACAAACCCGACCATGATAAAAAGTTTATTATAGAAGGGTCCCATCAGAATAATTTACACAATTTACTTGATAAATTAAAAAATAAGGACATTAATGACAAAATTGCTATATTCACGCATAATAAACGAAGAACTAATTATTCCGTGGAGAGTTTGGCCAAACAATTACAACATCTACAATATCGTGTTCGATATTATCATGCAGATACTAATCCGGCGCAGAAGAGATCGGACTTCAGCAATATTAATAATACCTTTGATGATGTTGATGTTGTATTATTTAACCACACACTCGAGGCCGGAGTCAGTATAATCGACGATAGATTCAGAATCATGTTTGTATTTTCTGAAGAACTAGGATCAGTAGAAGCAACTAAGCAGGCCATTCATAGATTCCGTTGTGTCGACGAGATCCATTATTCGGCAACGCGAAAACAACGTGAAGGTAAATTACCACTATATCGTGAGGCCATCGAGAAGGTGATCATTGATAGAGAAAGATTGATCGACGACGATACTAAATTATACAGAATCCCCAGTGCGGGGGAATTGCAAACTGCATTTGGATTTGCATATGTCAGCGACATCATCGACGAGAACAATTCCAAGATGTACTTCACGTCGAGATTGATCAACATGATGAGGGATACTGGATATACTATAATAGAACCTCCCGTTGATGATTATGATATATGGTTGATGAAAAACAATATTGAGAAACCATCAGATACCGACATCAAAAATAATCCTGCCGTCGATGAATTTCTAAAAAGATCTATAGGTGAGCGGATTAAACAATCTGGAGTCGGGATAATGTCAGGGATTTTATCCGGGAACGAATCTGATTATGGTGAAATTGTTCAGCATTACGATGATTACGACGATGAGCTTATCAAATACTGCGAAAACAATATTAACGTAGAATATTACAGATATAATCGCCGTGATTCTCACGGGGATTTTCACGGAGATAAATCAGACCCGTACGAAGCAAGGCGATCTTATCTCAATTATATATTCCAGTGTGATGTTGGTAAATTACCGGCCGAGCAAGTAGAACATTTATATAAAAACTCAGCACATATGAGAAAAGCCCAGCGGGTAATTGTTGATAAATTTAATCAGGGACATGCAGTAGAAACAGAAGTATTCCGCGGCGACAAACTCAACCCCGGCGAGAAATTGTCAAAGATAAGAAAGTTTCTAACATTATTGGGATTACCCGATGTTGTACCTGACAATTTATTAATAACAACAACACCGATATCCGGCTCAGACTTACGTATGTACGTCGAGGACATGATCGGCGATCCTGATCTACTTCAGAATTATAATGACCTATTAAGTAATTGGTCTAGCATCTTTCCTGAATCAAGATTATACAATAAATCGAAATTGACAACCAAGAATATTGTTGAAAAAATCAAATTGATCTATAAAGAATTTGGGGCATCACTAACGGCAAACAACAGGATAAATCCATCAAGGTCAGACTACACACTTAACTATCCCACATGGCCTAAATCAGATTTTATTGATAATCCTCGTTGGAGAAATTGTATTAATACAGATCGGGGTTTCTACGGCGGTGATGATATTACAGTTATAAATGAACATTCTGCCATGTTGAAATTTCATATTTGGAGCATCAACGGTTGGTTCAACAATTAATCCTGACAAAGTCCGAGACGAACCATTAGACGATAATAACAATTTTTATTGTCGATGTTGAATCACAACATATATATATATATATTATTAT